>DWTW01001368.1:0-12786 GCA_018246275.1 Papilio slateri
ATCCACTGTTATTACGACGTCAAGCAATTGAAAGTTGTATAATATTTTTTACTTTAAAAAAACACTATCAAAACAAATACTTGAGAATTTCTATTGGTATTTTAGTCGTGACCTACGGACATTTTACGTTCAAATCTTTAGAAAAAAAGGTGTCAGCTTGTCACGAATTTTGTGACTGAGTGAAATTTCGATCGATATTTTATCAAATCACGTCAGACTCATTGCAGTGGTTGTATGACTTTGGTTATGGCACATCTCTCTCATTTGCACAAAGTAACACAATTGTTACATCTCTATTAAGTTCCTGTGTACTAAGTAACGTAAAGTTAGTGTAACATAGCTGTTATGGTCATACCCGGCTGCGCGTTGGTGAGCAGGTTGTTGTGGAGCGCGAGCTCGGGCTGCGGGTACTGCGGCTGGTTGAGCAGGCCCAGAAGGTTGGGACCCGTTAGGTTTTGTTGCTGGCTGCAATTCCAACGCACATTTTCACTAAACTAAACGATAAAGTTCGGAGACTAATGGGAAGGGATAGGAACCAGGTCGTTGCTAGAACAACCAAGAAGAAGACCCCTTGCTTGTTGCATTATTAAATAATTAAAAATAATTATTTAACAATATAAAAAATTGTTAAATTGAAATATCATTACAAAATAATAAAGATAAACGCGTAATATTATCAACTAAAAATTGGAGCGATATTCTCTTGTATAGGGTATTCTGTAAATATAATTGTAAACCCCTTACAAGTGTTCCCTATTGGAGCCCTTTGCAAGCGCGAAGGGAATTTAACACTTTAATAGCGCTTTTCTAGAGCTTCATTACTCTTGGTGAATATTCATTCCTCCAAATATAACATACAAGAACCAAGTACTACAAAACACAACATACAACAAATTCCTAAACTAGACGATCACATATAAAATTATCATTGGCCAAATACATAATAGACCTTGGAAAGGATCATGATGACTTTCATCCTGGTCACATATATTTATTAGTCGAATTTATATCGACTTCGACACTATTTTTCTATATGGGAAAAAGGTAAACGCTTACATTGTGAAGAACATTTTTTTATAATGGAATATTATTAGATATATAACTGCGAGACTATTGAGCCCATTTTTATAATTCTTTCACCGATAGAAAGCTAGGGTACTGTACCCAGGAGTAACATAAGCTCTATTTTATTTTAAAATTATTATTGTCCTATGTTGTAATTCATTTAAAATAACTTACAAATAAAAATATTATGTATACTCACTTCATAATATTTTGCTTCAACAGCATCCTTTGTATGTTCTCTGCGTTTGGTAAGGCATCAGTCAGTCCGGGTGTAGGCGCTAGTGGTGGCTGTGCGAAGGGGAGTCGACTCAGACTGGATGGGTCACCCAGCGCCGGACCCATGGCACCTAGACCCATTCCTAGAGTTAAATCCGCGGCCACTCCGATCGGCGTGCCGACTTGGCTTAATCCGAGGAGCGGTGTGTCTGTCGCTATTTGTAGCGGCGTACTCAAGTTGGTTAAATTGGCTTGAAGCGTACCACTCAGCAAATTGGGATTTATCATGGGGTTCTGGAAGGGCAGCGCGGGCGGGATTGTCGCCTGTATGTTATTGGCAATAGGGGCGGTTATCGGCGGCACAGCGCTCTGGACTATCTGTGCACTGATGGGAATCTCCGGCTTGACTTCCATTCTCTGCTCGGTGACCGTGTGCGGCGGTTGCATCTGAGAAGCTACTGAATACTGGTGCGTAGGAACATATTTCTCTTGAGGAATGACTTGTGGCGCGGGCTGTGATGGCTCTGACGGCAGGGGGGGTTGCCGATGCTGCGCGGGTTGCGGGGGTTGCGAGGACGGCGGGGGCTGTTCCTCCGGAAGACCGTTGACCTGAGCTTCGACTCTGCGCGGCTCTTTGGCAACTTCAGAGTACAGTTTGGGCTCGGCCGGTTTCTCGGGCTCGGCTTTCTCCTCAGCGACGTCCTCGCCGCGGTCCACCACTGGGCTGACTAGAAATCTCGATATCTTACGAGTAGGTTTTTGTGTTTTCTTCTCGCCGTTTTGCGATTCAGAACTGGCCGAGCGATCTGGTGGTACTGAACCGCCGTCCGATTGATTAGAACCTGAATATGTAATATAACGATTTTTTATAACACAAACATCAGTGTTCTTTTGTCGTAATCAAAACATGAGATGGAATTAGAAATAAATATGAATTATAAGAATTAAAATCCGGAATGACGAGTTACTCCTGAAATCCTACAGGTTGTCAAAAGATTTTAATTAAGATATATTAAGCAGATATAGCACCTATAGAAGAAGCAGTGCTGATCTTCCTCGATGATATCTCAGCGGGTAAGTGTGCGGGCACCGCAGGCGCAGGCGTTGGAGTGGGCGTGGGCGTAGGCGCGGATTCGGCGGGCGTAGGCGTGGGCGCGGCGGGGTCGGGCTCGTCGTCTGCCAGCTCGGCGAGCGCTATGCTGTCCTGGCTCGCGGTCGGCGTGGTGCACTCCGAGTTGTCCTGATTAGAATCGGTTAGGTTTTCCTCGCGCTCCGTTGTCTCCGAATCGTAGTCAGTCTAGAAATTATTAATTTATAACATTATTTTTAAACATAAGTATAGATAGATTTTTAACCATATGAATGTGAGCAACACTAAGAAGGAACTCAATTAACGAGACTATACATAATCAAACCAGTTCGAAGTAATAAGGCATCTTCTACAGTTTCTTGAATAGGTTGGTACATGCAGTGTGTGGGCTTACCTTGTCCATGTTGAGGCGGAGCGCAGCGTGGTGCGCGGGGCTCAGCACGGGCGTGGAGGCGGGGTCGCTCAACAGCTGCTGCACGATGTCGCGGATCAGCTCCGTAAACGTCACGCTCTGCCATTCCGGCAGTAGATTGTTCGACACCTGCAGTAACAGAGCATAATTATGTGTAACTAGATATCATTTGCATGTAGCTTTCCCAGCGACCTCCAAAGACAGAAAAAGAAAAAAATACACACAGAAACTTTAATTATGCCAAATCAAACACACCGCCGTGCGCCTTTTAAAATGATCCTGAAATAGACAGATATAAGGGCTTGTCCGTTAATTTTTTGACTGTACATACGAGATTACTGGCTATCTCCTCCGGGTTGACGTCGGTGACGTCAAACTTAAAGGTGACCGTCTTGGACTTGGACTCGAGCTGGCACTCCACCACGGTGGCCGCCTCGTTCACCTCCAGTACTGTCAGCTTGGGCAGCTTGTCCTTCTCCCGGGACCGCTTCTTCGAACCCCTGGACTTCCTCTCGCTGGTGATGGGGGAGGGTACTGCAGTACTGATGGTTGCTGAAATCAGTTAATTACACTAGTTTAAATTGATCGAACAAACTTATATCGTCCAGATTATTGGCATTCTAAAGAAAGGCGCACCGTACATTTCTCGAGACTTTACTTAGGAACTACGTAAGCCCATTCGCAATCGACAACTTATTCTGTATATACAAACGTTATATAAATTCAACTAACCTTCCTGTTGCGACTCTCCCATCTTCTCGTCCACGGAGCTCAAATCTGGAGGCTTGATCCCTTCTGGATGAGTAGAACCCGATGGAAATTCCGTCATTGGAGTTAGAAATTGTTCTTTTTGACCACCATTGATGACATGTCCATTATCAGATTGATCCGAAATACTCAATTGGTGAGGTATCGGTTCTTGGGCTGGAACGGAGCTCTTAACTGATGGTTGGGCCGTGGATTGAACAGACTGATGGACAGATGGTTGAACAGACTGTTGAGCAGGCTGTTGATCAGATGGTTGAACAGACTGTTGGACAGGTGGTTGAATAGACTGTTGGACAGACGGTTGAACAGACTGTTGGACAGATGGTTGAATAGACTGTTGGACAGATGGTTGAACAGACTGTTGGACAGATGGTTGAACAGATGGCTGTATGGATTGTTGAACAGAAGGTTGTATAGATGTTTGGATCGTCGTTTGAACAGATTGTTGGGCAGATGGTTGGACAGATGGTTGGACTGATTGTTGAACAGAGGGCTGGACTGATTGTTGGACTATTTGTTGAACTGGTTGTTGGTGGTTGACAGAGGGTTGTTGCATAGGCTGCATATGCATCTGAGTAGATCCCTGCACATGAGAAACATTTTGCTGCACAGACGCTGCGACCGAAGACGGTATAGTTGACTCCGTTTGATATGGAACATTTTGCATCGTCTGAACCGACTGACTCTGCTGTTGGTACATCTGCAGAGGGTTGACAGAATAATTCTGCACCGGAGTGCCTTCATGACTAGATATCTGTCTTTCGCTCTGCTGAACTGCACTAAAATTCTGAGCCAGTATGTTATGAGGGAGGGATTGCCCTTGAAGAGGGTGCATTTGAGGAATATATTGATCCTCTTTTTTCTGCATTTGCATATCGAGATACTGGTTTTGATATTGCTGCATTTGATCGACGGACATTTGTGGATGTAATTGAGGTTTCTGCTGATACTGGTCCGCCACTAATGGTTGTTGTTGGTCATGAAGGTCAGCTGTACTTATTTGACTTTGTTCGGATCCCTGACGTTGATACACTGGGCGTTGTGCTCGCAACATCTCTTCGACCCTTTGCTGCTGTTGTCCCATCAACTGTTGCTTTTGAGCCAAAAGCGCCAAATTCTGCTGATCGATGATGTTTTGTTGCGTTTGCAACTGACGCTCTTGTTGCGCGAGATATTGCTGTTGCTGGAATAACGTGTTTCTAAAGTGTTGCGGAGAAAGCGTCTGGCCCGGCAAGTGCAACTGTTGTTGAGTTAACATATGTTGTTGGAACACTAGTTGTTGTTGTGCCAGCATTTGTTTCTGCATGTTTAATTGCTGCTGAGCCTGTACCATTTGTTGTTGCGCCTGCGCCACCTGTTGTTGTTGTGCTAAAATTGCGGGGTCGACGGCGACCGATAATATATTAGGTTGAATGAAATGCTGCTGATTCTGTTGGAAAGTGAGGTTTTGACTAGCTTGTTGCATTTGAGATCCTAGTAAGTTATTCATCGTCTGCTGCAAGGCTTCGTGCTCCTGTTGAGTCTGCGGTGCGGGCACGTCGATGCTTTCGGTGGTCGGTTGCTGGCTGATGGCGGGCGTCTGCTGCGTCTGTTGTGGTTGCTGCACCACTTGCTGCTGCTCAGACTCTGACTCCTTCCTGGATTGCAGGTCAGGCCTTTGAATGATCTGCGCGAGTATATTTTGTAAATTTTGCAACGACGGGTCTAGAACTTGACCAGTGACGAGATTCGGCTGCGGGCCAGCTATGGCGGTCTCCTGCGCCGTCAGCTGCTCCTCCAACTGTTTCTGATGTATGACTGCCGCCTGGTGCCTCATGATGTTCTGCTGCTGTTGTATAATGTGTTGCTGCAGTGCTTGATTTTGATTAGTGATTTCGTTTAAACCAAATTGTGTGTTGAGAAGGCTATTCTGTTGCAACTGCTGTTGCGAGGACACCGGCTCGAGTTGGACTTGTTGCTCCATGAGCTGGCCCTGGACGTTTTGATCCAACATTTGTTGGTTCAAAAGGTTGTGTTCCATGAGCGCCTGCTGTTGCTTGATGTTCTGCTCGAGCGAGGTCAGCGAGGGCGAGATGCGGGCCTGGATGAGATTGTGTTGCAGGATCTTCATTGCTGTTTCTTCGTTGCTAATTTGTTGATATTGCTGTTGTAATAATTGTTGTTGGGTCTGAAGGAATTGCGATTGTTGGTCTAGCCTGTAAACGAACACATTTTTTTACAAAGTGCAACTAATAGTTAGGGAGCCGAGAGATGATTTCGGGATTTACTCGAGCACATCAGATTTATCGATGTACCATGGACCCTGTTAAGTATCGTACACCACATATCAGCCAATTAAATTTGTAAAAATCGTCGATCATCAGAAATACTCGAGCGCGTCAGTTTAAGGTAACGGGGGTTATTTACAAGCTGATAAGTGTGCATTTCAATAATCTGACTATTTGACCGCGACGCAAACAAGTGGGGGGTTCACAAACTTGCAAAAAATTTCCCATTACCTGGACATCCTCAAGAGTCGTCGAAAGAGTATATTTCAAAGATAACGGGATAGGTTATGTGACGATTTCTACAAGACGAAGTAACAAAAATCGTAAATAAAGATTAGTGCGTGCAGCTACAATAAAGTATGTATTTCCCACACCGCGCCTCTTTTTCCATGATATTTTGTCTTTTCTCTACTCCCTGGCACCAACCCCACACTACTTACCGTCACTACGATGCCTGTAGATCTAATACGCCATAAACGGATCTTTGATCATAGATTTGTTCATGGCATATTTGTGAGCCACATTTTAGCCAGACCCGAGAATCGAACTGGCTAAAATCCTAAAAATAATATCTTGTTCTTTATGGCATTAATCGATAAGGATCAAATCTATCTAACAAATATGTTATATATATTAAATGTGCAAGAAAAAAAAGTTCATGTAAAATGTTTCACAACGTCAGATTATGAGAACCCCTCCACATAATCGTCAGATTATTGGTCAACAAGGCTGTGCCTAGGATATTAAACTGAACCATCTATATGAAAATCTGTCGCGGTCGAGTATTTCAAGATGGTATTTTTTTGCATTTACAAAAAGCTGCTGCGTCACGTCCGAATTTATTAATGGTAGTTTCTTCTAGGTCTAATAATTAACCTATATGAATTTCAGAAGCTCTCAAAAAAAAAACAAAAAAAAAACTCATTTTTACATGTTTCTTATAGCAGTACGCACCATGAAACGGTCAGATTCTTCACCTAACAGAGGTGGGGCGCGTTAGGGACACTTGAGATATGTGCACGATTAATATCTGACGCGTTTGAGTATGTTCATATGAACCTTTTATTTTTACATTTATCGGAGTATAAATAGTTAAGAAATTATGAAATATAGACATTATAAAACTGGGCCCGAGTGTTATTCTTTCCGCAAATATCGACGGTAGTGACGGCCTCCCACACATTTTTGAAAAGCTGTAGACGCTTCCCCCACCGATGAAAGTAAAAACATCATATAACCTTTTTTCTTTTTATCATCTAATCTTCAAAATCCCATAGATCTCCATGACGCTCGAATAACTACGAATTTAACATCGTCGGCTTTCCTACTATAACGAGACTTGATTATGGCAAATTTCTAATTGTAGGTACGTACTGAACGGCCGCTAAAGCTGGCTGCGATCCCACTCCATTGAGAAGCCCGGCCTTCACTTGATCCACAGGACTCGCCTGTTGTTGGTTATGGAACATTTTTACCTAAAAGAGAGCAATCTATTTTAGCCGTGTCATTTGCGTGTTAGAACTCGACAAGAGTGTACAAAAAATATACGTGTTCTTTGTTACGTTAATAAAATAGAATATAAAAAAAGATGGACCTGTTCGAGGAGTAACTGTTGGCGGTTCTGCTCGTTGATTAGCTCTTGGTTGAACAGCATCTGGGCTTTCTTCTCGCTCCTCTCTCTGTCGAAAAAAATTCAAACATAAAGTACAAGATTCTTTCCCGTCTTTTTCATTATTGTTTCGTAAAAAACACCTCTATGTTTTACCGTTTCGTACACCCTATGAAGGTTAAGAATTGGATAGTTACAGAACCATTGCGGGGTCGAAATATTTTTTTACATATTTTTTTGATACGTTAATATTTAGCGAAGAATAAAAGTGGTTGACGTAGCTTTTCAGTCGTAAGGCAAAAGTGTATAATATAGTAAGTAATAGACTAACATCTACATTCATATTAAAAGAGGAAGGGTTTGTTTGCAATAGTTAAACTACTGAACCGATTTTAATAATTATTTCACCATTAGGTATCTACATTATCCAACATAAAAGTAACAGACTATATCTGATATTATCAACGTACAATACTGCAATGCGATCTGGCGACACCGGGCACGAACATCTAAAAAAATAATTTAAAAACAACAATTACAAACTATTACGACTAAATAACTTCAATGAAATCAATAGAATATTCCACTCCTTACAAGTATTTTTTTTATTTCCAGGCTAGTTTCAGCATAGAAAATGCTTCCACCTTGCCTAACTATAATACTCAATTTATGGCAAGAACCCCAATCAATGCTTCAATTACCGAAAGCAGTGGCTTGGGAAGTTACTTTAATTAAAATACTTTTTAGCTTATATGCAGTTAACTTGTACCGACTTAATGCTCTCAGCACTTGAATTTAACCAACTATTCTTCATCTTACAATGTTTAAAGTGCGCGCCACGAAGTAAACACTCACATGTCACGACGTTTTTTAACGTTCTGTACCTACAATATCATTCAATGAATTGAACAAAAAAATAGACATAACTAAACACACTAACATCGTATTGACGATTCAGCTTTCATGCGCCGTGTTGAAATACCAGTACAGTACTTATCCTCGTTAATATCACGTTCCACTGACACTGCGAGATTTAAGCACGCCATCGTTAGAATGTAATAATAAATCTGTGCATCAATCTCGTGCTTCCAATTATGTAATAACCTTCGAAAATAGAAACGGCATTTAATCAACTATACAATTAAAGTTGAAATCGTTTAGGCACAAGGGCTCAAGTCACGCAAATCCGAATCATACTGTAAACTGAAGGGCACGGGCCGTGTTTTTATCCATGATTCTGTATCCACGGTAACGTTATAACTTAAACATTATTATTATTGTAGAGGCTTTCCTATCATCGAAGGTTTGCTTAAAGCATTAGAATAACATACTTAAGAATTTTCTTTTCTATCGTTTAGCGTTAGTTTCAATCTTTGCCGGGTCTGCATAAAGGGAGAAACACAATGTTGTGTCGTATTGTGTCATGTCAGAACATCATCTTTACATATTTAATGTGGTTGGAAGAATAACATATAAAAGATGCCATTGCGTTGCTAATAAAGATGTGATGTCTCTTCGCGAGCTCGAAGGACCAAGCAGAATAGTGAGAGCATAACCATCGACAGTTCAAATCACTCCGTAATATACAACTAAGTGGAATTTGTTTTTTTTTTAATTTGTTCGGCCTAACTATCTGCTATGGTCGGATGTCCATAGTTGAGTTTTTTTTAATTCTTTATCTTGTAGCAGACAAGTTAAATATTCAAAAAAATAAACCTGACCTAGCGCAATAAATAACCAAGACCGGTTACTTACAAAGGTAAGTAACGCGCATGGTCCATTCGACCTGCTTGCCAATCAGGCCGTGTTATTGCGGAAGCTGTAGTCTTTCTTATATAAGGCTTCAATAAAAAAAAGGACACGTCCCACATTGTTATCTATATCAGATCTTTAGACATTTAACACAAATAATTATTTTGTTTCTTGACAGAATTGTCATAGAAAAATATATGTTAGCTTATATATACAAAATATCTTCCTACATGTGTGTACAGAATGTTTGATCAAAACTATCTCAATATGCTTATATTTCAAATAATATACGACTTAGAGAATTGTTGTTGGTAATTCACTGTTTGCTTATCTTGAGTTTTCCATCATATAATCCTCAGTGGCATTTGCCCTAGTTTGAAATCAGTGCTGAGTACTCACTCGAGAAACATAAAAATCGCAAAGAAACTTGCATATCAAAGTAGTATTTCAACAACGATTCAAGTCAATGACCTCGTGACCTCCAAAAAAAGAAGGTTGTGTTCGAAAGTGGACCGTTAAGTAGAATATTTATATGAGGACACTAATTCAAATGGTTTATTGTGTAGATTGAACTCTGCCTAAACTGTGAAAATCGATTAAAATCCAGACATACACAAAGAAATATCCATCTGTCCAATGTACTCCAAAATAATATTGAAAATTATGCGGCTCGCGTGGCTGAATTGCTAAAGGGCTTTTGTCACGCGAATTTTGCGCGCGACTTCAACTGTCACTGATTGCTGTCATGTTGACGTTTTACAAAGTCTCGCATTGACGATGCATAATGAATGTGCACGCAACATAAACGCTTTGTTAATTGGTTATGTTTAGTTAAATTTGTATTACTTATACAGATATAAGATAGAACTTGGCCCATGAAGTAGATACCAAGTTATTTCTGCTTGATATCAGTGTAAAAAATCAATAAAGTTTACACAAAACTACAATATTAAGCTATGAAAAATTAAATAGGAAAAATCTTAACTTTTAAAATCCTTGAGTTCGTACGAAGATTAAATAAACGTGAGGTCATATCCAATTACTTGAAAGGCCGCGAAAGGTTTCTACTGAGAAAATTTATTTGCACACAACATTGTTATTAGAAGAATGTAGACAGATTTATTTTTTAATCACACTCCATATACGATTAAAAAAATCATTTAAACACTTAAAGTATTAAAATCTACGCAACTTCCTCAGAAAACCAAAAACAAATGACACACACACACTGACTGATTCTTTATAAACGTGTCAAAATATTACCAACTCTCTAAAAATCACAAATACTAACGCATTATGACATTAAATGACAGGGAAAAGTTTCTAAGCGATCCGGATTTGTTATCACAAAAGGTGACGTGCAAGTGTGCGTGCAGTGTGTGCAGCTCTCTGTTGGGTAGTGTGTACTAGCTGGTGTGACGTCACAGCTTAATTGCTGTTGGTGGGCGATGAAGCGGCGAAATTGACGTATTACATTATGCGAAATGTGACTTAAGAAAACAGACATATAACATCTCTATGCGATAGCTAAGTAAACATATTTTGAATTATAATTTGCTCAGATGACATATATTTTACTTATGATATGATAGTCATATGATTGCAGAAAACGTGACTTATCCGTTATAGTGTCTAGTTATTACACCGTGAATATACTATAAAGTTTAGCCTAGTCAACACTTATGTTTAAAATACTGTCTATAGATTTATGTCGCGTCATTAATAAATTTGATCTCACAGTAAGGTTAAAAGATGTGCAGGAGAGTTATTAATCGCTTTGAGTACAATTAGACAGGCGTGGAGAAGTATTCTGCGTTGCATTTGATGACTGAGGTGCCGGAGACACCCCTCTAGCTAGCCCCCTTTTCTTATTAGAAAAGGATGGGAAGGAGGAAGAGGATTTGACGGGGAAGAGAATGTATAGGAAAAGGAAATATCCTTTTTTTGTATATTCTGTCCAATAAAGGTGGGGCAACGCATCTGCAACGCATTAGCTCGTTGCAGATACCTGTGGTCAGCAGTCAATTAACATAACACATAACATAACACAAGGTGAACCACTTGTTCGTTTACTTTCTACAAGAAAAAAGAAGAATCCGCGTAATTTTGTTTGGAGTAGATGTGTGAACGTTTTTATTACCGACAACTATTTCAGACGTGTTTATTACAAATGATCAATTTAGGATTATCTTAATAAATCTTTTTTGTAATTAAAAAAAAAACAGCTAACATAATATGTATATAAGGAAAATTGAAATTTCAGTCAAGTTATTAGTTTTCCTCATTTTTACACCTCGCTCGCAACTAATTCCACACAAGAAGCAAATTAATTGAGTTCCATCATTAGTGGAAGCAACAATAAAAAAACCCTTTTTTAATTTTTTGTGCGTAAACTAATATCCAAAGTTTGTATTGGTCAGGCCTATCCTGTTGAGGTTTTTACTTACGACTGAAGTATGGATATATAAACGTAAAAACATTGCGGACCCCCTTCTCGATCCACTTTATACTTACAAACGTCGCACAACACAGTTGTGCTATTTGTCGTTGCAGAATTACGGTCAAAAATAATAAATATAGGCCGTATGAATATTGGCCGTAATTTTTTTTATTTTTGGTCTTTATCCACATCATTACGATTATCTAAATTAATGTTTTATATGCCACGAAGATAACAAGAATTCACTGAAATCGTGGAAGTCATTTGAAGAAGAAAGAAAGTCATCTAGAATTATCGAAACTTTAAACAAATAAATCTGTACAAATCCATTTTCAAACAACATGAAAGAATTTGCAACTTTACTGTCCCCATACGAACACGTACAGCAATCAAAAGACTATGCGAGAAATAACGCAATTATTAATTAATTTTCACTTGTAGATTCCTTTTAGCATCGTTCTTGAAACATTTTTTTTATTCCATCTAAGCTCATCATTATAAAATAATCAATTAGCTTACTGAATCACAGCACAGATGATAAAATTCAAGTCTTAATTTAACGATCAATTCACTATAAAATACCATATTTGTCACTTCACACACTATCAATGTTGAAAACTTTCAAACATTCGTGAACAATATTATAACTCTTGTTGGCAAATAATAGATAAAGTGATACACGTGGCGCTAACATGGTACAGCGGTCCGCGACTATTCGCCGTAGGCTAGGGCGCGCGACGATACGATTACATTATCGCCGGCTGGCGTAAGAATGGGACACGCGTCCAATATCGATATTTCTAAATTAAAATAAACATGTATTCACCTTTATTAAAAGGCTTTAAACACTACTGGATAGAAAAAGATAGCAATTGTTTAGTATATTAGAATGTAAACGAGACACACGGACATTGAATACAAATTCTGCCTTGACATAAAATGGAACCCAGAACTCATATTAACATAACATAACCTAATCATTAGTATACTTGTTACAATATAAGTCTCACTACATGTATCTTTTGCCTCTAAAGGCAAAAGATACATGTAGTGAATAAATTTTTCTCAAAAGAAACTTGTGAAATAGAAAAAAAATAATATACAGGGTGGCCCATAAGTCCTTTGAAAAGTAAAATTTGAATAAAACGAACAGGGCGCGCGTGAGCG
>DWTW01001369.1:0-12782 GCA_018246275.1 Papilio slateri
ATGGATTGATTTATATTATATTTTATGTTTTGTGTTTATTATTAATATACGATTATTATAATAAATGCCCGCAGTCTCATGGCTGCAATATATATGAATAAATATCCAGCAGTGTCATTGCGCAAGATTAGGTACTGACCTTGACTTGTTAGAGTGGCTCCCGGATATTTTGGGCCACATTAAGGTTACTTGGATTCTCTGGGGAATTGGAGTGGAAGAATTATTAATGCCAAGTCTTACCTCTAGTAATGTGTATGGCGCTCTTATTATTTTGTTAACCCTTTAAAGACACTAGACATCTGGATGAACTATATGATACTATAGATAACATAGTGTTGGTATTGTTGTATGAAAGTTCTATTTTAAATATGAAATTTAATCTACTTTTCTGGCTATGTATGCTATGTGATATCTTAATGTGCCTGCACATATTTTTATCTTCATATATTGTTTTTTTTTGTAACAGAGCCGAAATCCAGTTCTTCGGATCAAGCAGAACTTGAAGAAAAAGAAGAGGACGTAATAGAACCAATTGAAGAGGAAATACCAAAAGAATCTCATAAAAGTAAACAAAGTAAAAAGAAACGTAAAAGTCACCATCGACATGGAAAACATTCCAAAAATCACAAAAAATATTCTCACAAATCTGATCACGAATCTAGAAGCCGACACGGTAAAAAACATGGAAAAAATAAAGACAGAGAAGGTAAAAAATCGAAGAGGAAGAAGAGTAAGCATCGTCATGAGCTGGAACCAGAAGAAATTAAAAGGTGTGAGTCACAGGAATCTCTGGAGAGTTCAAACAGGAGCCGCAGCGCCAGTCCTCTGCCCTCCATTCACACGCCGTCCCCGTCGCCGTCGCCCACGCCCTCTCCGACCGAAAAAGATCGTCCTGACAAGCGTGACCGGCGCCACCAGCGCGAGCAGCCAGAGCAACAACAGTCTGACCAGCTCGCCGATCCCGATTTCTACAAAGATAAATATGATAAAATTAAAGAAAGACGACGCCACGCCGCGAAGGATGCGTGGGAATCTCTTATTGATTACAAACAAAAAGCAGTAGATAAACAGAAACAAAATTTACGTATCCCGGAAAAAGATAAAAACCAGAAGTTGAGAGAAACAATTGAGAAACTAAAAGCGAAGAACGAGAAATATAGAAGTAGTTCCCTTTTTAACAGCTTATTCGCATGTAAGAGCAATAGGAACAAGAGTTCAGATTCCAATACTAAAGATTCTGTAAATGAACATGACGATCCTAATTCTTCAGACGACGATGAGGATCTAAAAGAAAAAATTACACATAAGAAAAAGGGAAAGAAGAACACCGCTAGAAATGAATCCGCTACAGTAGCTTTAGAGCAAGCTGTTAAAGACATAAGTAAATGGCTAGATGATGCACCAAAAGGCGCCACTTTGAGTTGTCCATCAGAAAGCCCAACCCAAACTATTTCTACAGAGGATCTAGAGAACAGTCGCCAAGATGACGAATCTTCCCAAGGAGATAAATCCTTGCAAACCAAAAAAGATATTACTCGCAAGAGACCATCCTCACGAGAACCAAAATTAGTGAAAAGAAGAGAAATACAAAGAACTATTGACAGATTGCAGCCGGGTAAGAGTAAGGGAAACCTACTGACGAATATAAGTAATAAGACTTCTGAAAAACTTGAAGAGTGTGTTCCTACAGGGCCACTCAACAAATCACGGGAAATGGTTAAAGGTGACGAGTCCAGTCCAAAATTAAGTCTTGGTTCAGTTCTCCCCTCTGTGGAGTTCACTCTCGGAAGTGATCATAATTTTACAAATGAGGAGGACAAAATAGAGAAGAAAATGGAAACTACCACCATAGTCGAGTTGGAGCAACCATTCGTTGAAGAAGTCAAAGCTGTATCTAGCAATGAAGACAAACCGCTGTATCCAACTAAAAAGGATGCTGAGGTAGAAACTGAACTCACAATGCTGCCGAAACCTAACCAAGAAAAAGCAACCCCGAATTTAAGCGCCTGGTTTAAAGCTTTCGGCGCTCCGAAGGCAGCATCGTCAACTATAACATCAAAGAAGAAAAGCGAACATGAATCTGACGAAAAGACTACAGATAAAATTAATGTAAATATCAAATTGACCGGCATGAAAGGTGCTATGAAATTTGATTCCCCTAATGGTCCAGAGACGCCGGAGGGTGGCGAAAGTCCGTTGCCGCACGTGTCGACCACACCGAGGCAGCGACGCACCAGCACCGGCAGCTCAATGTCGGAGCGCTCGTCTTTCAGTCAGGACCTAGACTCTCCCCGACATCAAATGTCCTTAACTTCGCCGCTCCTGCGCTCTCCTGTATCTCCAAGATATGATGATTTCCAAAAGATATCGTATCCAATTATTAACGGGACCGTTCGAGCTGGTTTCTATCAGGACACTACATCAGTTAAAAGCAGTCCGGAAAAAAGTTGCAGTCCGCGTGAGATGCCGCAATCGCCATATTCACCATATTCTCAACACGTCTATATCTCGAACAGCGCTACAGGTTCGGCGACTCCTAATTATTTCGTCGATCACAACAAGAGCCCATTGCCCACTTATGGACAAAATGCGCCATCGTACTACGATGCATCCAAATCGCCGTTGGTCAACAAGCCAGTTCGAAATCACGACGATTACTCCCCATTAGAAACAGAATCATATCAACAAAATCCTTACAAGGAACCCTATCCATCCACAACCTCTCCATATCCACAAGTTCCTACTAAGAACTATTCACAGCCTAATATTTCAACACACCCTGTCCCAGTGATGACCAAGCCAGTGTCAAGTACTCCCGCGCCGATTAATTCAGATCCTAAAGCAACTCACTTCCCAGTCAAAAAACGAACTTATAATGAACCTGAAGAACTAACCAAAAAAGATCCAGAACCAAAGGATATGTCAGCCATGACAAAAACTAATGAGCATCAAAAAATAACACAATCTACGTACCAAATACCTATGTCGAATGCCTCTGTCGATGATATAGCTTTGGCATTAACTGAAAAATCAGAAAACTTAAGCAGAAAACTTTGCCTCCGTGAAAAAAATACAATGGAATATGTTGACAGACATTCAACAGAGACCAGAGAGATTGGTTACGAAAGTAATGAAATTCAAGAAAGTAAATCAGATGTTGGTATCACCGAGTCAAGTAAAAGTATTGCCATGATGAAGAAAGATGGCATAGATATGATCAACATGGGTTATATGAACACGGACAAGGACAGACGAAACAGCAGCGAAATGCGCGAGCTCGACTTTGCGAACCCCAACGCAGCTGTGAATCTTGGAATTAGTAATCACCCGACACAAATAACATTAGCAAAAGCTGGTATCGCCAGCAGTAATATGACGCCGGCACATTCTCACGATAGACAAATCGGCGAAATGACCATCAATCACAACGTCGCTCATGTACATCACAAACAATACGATGCGACCAACTTTTCTCTTAGTGACATTGAACTAGCAAACAAAAAATTATATGCGTGTAATGCCACCCTGCCACCTTCAGCTACCGCAATCGACTATGGAAATTGGAAAGTCACCAATCAAATTAGAAAGGCTGACATTATGCCCTCGGATTATTCTAGCACGTACACCGCAAATAACGACGATAAGCTTAAACCTGAGATTAATCTCACCAGCACTGCAGCCCTTAACTACAATAAGAACTTGCAACAGCAGCAGTACAACGCATACAACAGCGTGCCGAGGGCTAGCCTACAGCGAGCGCAGGACCTTCACCAAAACCATCAACCTGAGATACGAATCCCGAACCCGCGCGCCATGCTCAAGACTGACCACATGATGGTACCTTCGGCGCATAGCGATACCGAGTCGATTGCGAAGAATATTGACGTTCTCGGCAAATCACAGAAAACCGATAAACTAGTACAAAGTCATCCGCTCGCCTCGTCGATTCCGTACAAAACTTCGTATAGCACACACTCTGCGATTCCTCTGGAGACTTTACGATCTATACCTAATTTACCGCAAATGTTAGAGCGGTATTCCAACGATGAAAGGTATTTATCGAGTTTTGCGGGTACCGGCGCGCCTTTGTATCATGATCCCATTACGACATCGGTGAGCTCCGTGTACTCGCAGCATTCACCATCGGTCAGCAAGGAGGACAACATCTACAAGGCATCATCGACCATCGCGAGCGCCCACCAAGACCTCAAGCCGAAGACTAAACGAAAAAGAACGACGGAAAATAAATCGTCTCCGGTCGTAGCGCAGACGTACCACAGCCCGCCTTGTAG
Source organism: Papilio slateri (assembly GCA_018246275.1). NCBI lineage: Eukaryota > Metazoa > Arthropoda > Insecta > Lepidoptera > Papilionidae > Papilio > Papilio slateri. Next base: position 4,293 of record DWTW01001369.1, read on the forward strand.
CACCGACATGTTAAAGCCCGTCAAAACTAACATGATGCCGACGAGCGCCTACAACTTCGGCTCGACCGCCAACATGGCTCTCGGAGGAGCACTGTACGGCGATAATGGTGGGTTTTCTATAGAAGACTTACGTAATAGCACCAGTCAACTGATGGCAGTCAACTACATGGCGGCGGCCGTGGCCCATCAGCAACGAAATACAGCGGAGTCTAGCGCCGAGAAACACGTTAAACCGGCACATCAGAATTCGAGTCATAACAGCGGGTCGTTTCCATACATCGGGCACGGACAGGTCCGCGCGGGCTACCCGTACGTGGGCGCGGAGGCCTCCCCGCCGCTGTATCAGCAGTACCTGCAGCGGCACCAGGAGGAGCTGTTGCGGCAGACGGGCGCGCAAATCATGAGCCTGTACTCGCCCGCCTACCCTGCCTCTCTGGGCGTGCGTGCCCCGCCCTACGACGGAATCAACCGGCACTCGTGGCTCTGAGGCCCACTTTGTGCGCAGCCCGCGCACCACGCGCACGCCGCGCCGCCGCCGTCGCCGCCGCCGCTGCTGCCGCCTCTACCGCCGCATCTGCCGCAACTACCGCAACTGTCACACCTATCGCACCTGTCACACCCGCTGCTTCTGCCACCGCACGATTATACACACTATTATTGGATACCAAAATAAATGCCAGCCGAGCGTATTAGGGATTGTATTTCTGTTTGTTTTAATTTCAAAATAGCGTTTTAAGGAAGTTAGGCGGCTACTAGGTAGAATATGGTGCCTATTATGTTTCTATAAAAGGTAAAAATGTTTTACTAACTCCTACATATACTCGTAATGCATGTTTTGTTTTGCACATGTTTATAGGGATAAGATTATGAAACATCTTTTGGTAGCAGCTACCTGAAAATGTAATAGAAGAAGAACTACAAAGAAACCAACACAAGACATTTTTAGTTGGATGACAAACTACACTGATTTGACGGCATGTCTACATGTACTTGTGGCGAAAGCAAAAAACTCAAATTGTGTAAACATTTGACATATTCGACTTTGAACTTTACAAGGAAATGACGTTTTTATTTGTGACAAAGACAAAATATAAAGGGGAAAGAAAAAGGGTGAATTAAGAGACGAAACTGTCTGATTATTACCATAAGAAAATATGATGTTTAGTAGTCATTCAGACAATGTTGCGTAACACAGACAAGAATGATGATATAAAAATAATGACATGATAATTTTGAAGATATAGCAGAAATATTGTACAGGATTATGTATTTGTGGGTACATATTGTTGACAAGTATTTCAAATACTTTGAATGGAAAACAATATGGGAATGTAATTAGTATGGATAGACTTCTGGGAATTATGAGAAGTATGGAAATATGTAGAGGACCAGGTAAGACAAAAGAAATATTTGGAATGCTAGGACATCAACTTGCTTTAAATTGATGAACATTCTTATGTGAAATACTCAGTATAGAAACTAATAAAAAATGCTTATTCAAGCTGGATTTGTAAGTATAAAAGATAGAGAAGATTTTTTTAGATTAAAGCCAGAAGCTTCATATGTATGTAATTTTCAGGTTGGATTCAGGAAGCATATTTAGGATGGTGTATTTTCTATGATTGGTGAAAAAAGATTTATTTTGGTAAAAGCCAGAAGTTTTATATATATGTAATATTCATGTTGGTTTCAGGAATGATATGTAGGATGGTGAATACATCATTGATGACAATTTCTTTTTTAATAAAAGTCAGAAGCTTCATATGTATATAATATTCATGTTGAATTCAGGAAGGATATGTAGGATGGTGAATACATCATTGATGATGATTTCTTTTTTAATAAAAGTCAGAAGCTTCATATGTATATAATATTCATGTTGGATTCAGGAAGGATATGTAGGATAGTGTATTTTCTATGATGATTGATGATGAAAGATTTTTTTTGATAAAAGCCAGAAGTTTCATATCTATGTAATATTCAAGATGGATTGTGGCAGGAAATGTAGGATGGTGTATTTTCTATGATGAAATATTTTTTGATAAAAGCCAGAAACTTCATATGTATGTATTTTTATGTTGGATTTAGGAAGGATATGTAGGATGGTGTATTTTCTATGATGATTGATGATGAAAGATTTTTTTTGATAAAAGCTAGAAGTTTCATATGTATGTAATATTCAGGATGGATTGTGGCAGGAAAAGTAGGATGGTGTTTTTTCTATGATGAAATATTTTTTTGATAAAAGCCAGAAACTTCATATGTATGTATTTTTATGTTGGATTCAGGAAGGATATGTAAGATGGTGAATACACCATTGATTGTTTTTTTTTATAAAATCCAGAAGCTTCATATGTATATAATATTCATGGTGAATTCAGGAAGGATATGTAAGATGGTGAATACACCATTAATTGTTTTTTTTTTTATAAAATCCAGAAGCTTCATATGTATATAATATTCATGGTGAATTCAGGAAGGATATGTAGGATGGTGAATACACCATTGATTTTTTTTGATAAAATCCAGAAGCTTCATATGTATATAATATTCATGGTGGATTCAGGAAGGATATGTAGGATGGTGAATACACCATTGATGATGATTTTTTTTATAACAGCCAGAAGGTTCATATGTATATAATATTCATGTTGGATTCAGGAAGGATATGTAGGATGGTGTATTTTCTGTGATGATTGATGAGGAAAGATTTTTTTTTAAAGACAAAAGGTTCATCGGTAGTAGTGAAGTTTATTTTGGTACCGAAGGTTGGGTATGGCAGAAAATAGAGTAAGATTGATGGTAGTGAAATGCTACTGACTGTAGTGAAATGACGAACATAAGATTACTGGGTGGTAGGATCGGCAGACGGCGTCTTGTATGTTCACATTGATTACTTTGCATTCTGAGTCGAATTACTCAGAATGCAAAGTAATCAATACTCGAAACGGACATGTTTGCGTGTGGATTTTGAGGCGAAAAAAGTGTGTCAAGATTGAAAACTTAAATTCGTAAAGTCTGCCTGCCCCTGTTGGTAACGGGCGTGAGTGTTTATGTTTATCATAGATATTTCTTCTTGGCATAATCGCTTACGATCATGACAATTATGTTAACCGAGTAATAGATATACGTGTATTGACTTATATTATTGATGTTTGTGTCGATGTATTAGGCCGGACAGGCGCGCACCGCCCCGCGCCCTGTCCTTTGCTGCCACTTCTCGACGACCCCGTAGTGGATCCATTACATTATAAGACGTATCGCAATTATCTATGAGGTATATAATCATATTACTGTAAGTCAAGTATCTACGACTAGCATAAGAGCTCTATTTGAGTTTGTCGTAACTTTTTTGTATACCCAGAGACTCCGAACAATTTTCTCGGTGACCTTATGTAGACTACGCTGTCTCTTGGAACTTCTATATGACGCATGAAGAAACAAAACCAACAACGTTCATTGTTTCAAACCGATATACCGTGAAGCACTATCTCAAAAATGTTTGTAACAAAATATCGTTTTGAAGCAAAAATTCTTGTTTTTGCTTCTACATGCCTCATACGTATATATAAATTTTTGTTTATTTTTATCCTTTAAAAAATTACTCAAATGTATTTTATTATTTTGCATTAACCATACGCATACGCTTGTAAGGCTAACTTTAATTTCCTACTGAACATCACACACACACTCAAGTCACAGGAACTTAAATTGTTATTTGATAAAACATTAAATTGTTATTTTAAACTTTTATCACATGATGAAATAGTATTTTAGATTGTTATGTAAATATTTTTGCTTTGTTTACGTACATTTTGTTAGGATTTATAGTTCTGTTAGATAAGTTCAATTATAATTATGTGAAGTATATGAAATTAATATTTTTTAGTAGAAATTAATAATTTTAATTCTTATTATGCAAAATTATGAAATAATTATGAAAATCAATGTATAAGGATTAAAAAAATCTTGATGTGTAAAAATGGAAATAAATGTTTTAAAAATATGATGCCTTATTAATAATAATTTTAATTTTGTACGATATTTTCGCCACAGCAAGGGTTTTGTTTTTCTGTTCTGTGATTGTCCAACATCGGTGACAAAGTGACGACTATATATTGCCTTATATAGATGAAAGAGAGTGACTAGAATGCTTCATGGTGTTAACTGCTGGACATATATATCTTGGATTGATTAACAGACATTGCTAATGTAAAAGAGAGCTTTTTTCTTCCAGATCTGCAACCTATTAGACATCTAATAGATTCTACCACATACTGTTAAATGACCAAAGACAGAGACCTACTGAAAGAAGCAAGTTGCTTCCAATGAAAATAAATCTCGAAAACGTAGTCATCTAGTAATCATATATGTATTTATATGTCAATCGTAATCAAATATGTTGAAAATAATATGTGAGCCTTGTTTTCTTGTGGCATTTCATTATGGCAACCGCTATAAGTATTTCATCGTTGGCAGAACCAAAGTCATCATTCTATCAATGTTTCTCACGCTTACTCCTCTACTAATTGTAAGTATATATTCTAAACATTTTAAGAAATAAACACTTCACTTCAAACAAATCATTTAATAAAGGAACAATCGTGTTTCTATATCAGAACGTAGGCCTAGGGTGAAAGTATGTAGGTCAGTTCTTCCGTCATTGCAAGGTGACTCGCTAGTTCTGTTTTTAGGGAATCTGCGTAATGTATTTCTGTAAGCTAGTTAAACATGTTTCAACTCTTAAGGCACACTGAGCAACTGATTCATTACTCTGCTGTCTGTATTATTGTAAATCTATGAGCAAATGCTTTAATTTTTGATTTTTTGTTTTAAAAACCATTTTCAGTAAGTTAGTTTAAAGCGAGATCTTTCGACCAATTGTCAAATGCATTTTCACAATTGGTTAAAAATTCTAAGATAGTTTCTCTTTCTCTACTATTCTCATTAATAAAGTAACAAAGAACTTGTGTTGGAAACTGTTCTGAGATAACGAGGGACCTAATTTCGGGTTTGTCAACTTTCGAAATTATACAGAGACATAGTTTAGGTAACAACAATGAATAAATGAATAAAATTACTTCTACTCCCCAGAACATCGAACACAGGATCAGCGTAATTCTTTGGGGACCTGGAGTCAGAAGAGTCTAGAATCTTCTTTTGGGTAGAAAATGTAGCTACACCTTTAGCAGGAGTCTGTCTATAAGTTTCTATGCAATGCGATTCAGTGGTTACGACAGGAAACGGCTAGAAGACGACGATTTAGAGAGACTTCGTTTTTATAGTATTTATACTATATAGTAGCGTCTAGATTGTCTTCGAGACTTTTATTCTTAGACGCGACACAAAGTAGTCAAGGATGTCTATAATATTAGTAATAGGATAATCATCACTTATGATAATTGAAACTTAATTAGATACGTAGATTAAATCATATTCAACCACATTAAGAAAATGTGGTTGAATATGATTTCAATCAACATGAAAATATATTTATCTATGAACCTCTATATGATCTGTTATCCAATCCTTAGGTAACCGACTCGAATCTATCTTCACAATTTAAAAACTATTGTCTTAATTCCATACATTCCTTAAAAGTAATAAATTTTCTGGGAATTAAAAGTAAAAAAAATGAAAATAAAATTTATTTCCTTTTAATTCCTAGTGCAAATTAAGGAAACCAAAACGTTCTTATCGCATATTTATAGATATCGGCGGTTCTATACTAACAAAAAATGCTGTGAAACTTTAGATTTTGATGACGTAAACAAGTTCAGTGACGTTATTAATAAAGCACAATCAGATGAAAAACATTCACGTTATTAAATCTATAATTACTACATTTAATAATATTACGTGCAAAGACAATTAAATCCTAATATAGTAATAATAGATAATAACATCAGTAAATTACAAAACCACTCAAAAGTAAGAAATTAAATCACATGTACCGCTTTTACTAAATTCATTCATAATCAAATTCTAAGAGAGCATCGTTATAACATTGTCGTTCGACATCGATGATTTAAACAATGCAATATGATTTAGTTAAGTGAACGTTTTGCACCCGTCTGTACTAAGTTGCATGCAACTGCATAGAGAGTTCAAGTTACACACAAACTATCTACCTAACCATTTGAAGCTATTGTTTTATCGTTAAGTAATGAAAACGAATGAATTACTATGTGCGATATTATTTGCTATTACCATTGTAATACGTTTGTAGTTATATTAATTATATGTTCGAGGAAGAACCAGTGGCTTCTTCAACAAACATATAATCTATACTATAATATACAGACCATTTCCTGTTCCATTGGAGATTAATAACCTAGATATCTATTTACTTATAGCACCAAACAAACCGTATTTGACAATAACATTGAGTCGATTAAGTAATTCTCAACTCACAAGTGTAAGTGATGATATTACCTCTAATTCATCAGACGATCGAGAAGATGTTATTTCTATTTTTTTAATATTTGCCAAATCTTAGAAGAAATTATGCTATAATGTTACTTCTACAATAACTATTCTATGTTAAACGTGCTTAGCTTGATTCACTTGCTTACTCCGATTTGATTGACGTCATTACCATGTTTATTTAATAGAGTAAGTTAATTTCACAAAGACCAACCGATTGCACACTTGAACTGATTCCCGAGGGAACTGGTTTCTGTTGTTATATTTCATAAGCATTAAATTAAATTTATTAAGAAATCTTCCTTTTTTTAAAAATACGTCTCGAACCTGTACCATAAGAACTAGTCACCGCTGTGATTATTATTACTATATCTTTGTAAAGGCGAAGGTAGACGAGGCTAAAGAAACTTTAGTAATGCCTCTTTTATTAACTGCGGTGATATCGTGTATTGATTTGCATTGATGATAAGAATTGCGAAACTTTTTCCTCTCTTTAGACACGCCTAAAAAGAAGAGAAGAATTTGGATATGAGAATGAGGTGGTAAAGCCAGCGGAACGTGAAACGTCTTTTAAGTTCTGTCGTTTGAAGAAAAACACTTAAAAAAGTACTACACGGTCTTAGGTGTATCCTAAGACCGTGTAGTACTTTTTTAAGTATACACTAAGTAATAAAAACACTTTTCCGTTTGTTCGTACTAGTTATAATATTATAACATTGACTCCACTCCAAAGCGTGCGTGTAAATAGGCTGACTTCAAGGCGTTGGCAGATTCTTTATTCTAACTTTATCCTCCCTAAGAAATTTATTAATTTTAGGAAATGTAAAGAAATCGGCTTAGGTCATTACTGTATCAGTGATAATTTATGATATACCTACATCTCGCCATTAATCGTTCGTAAAAACTAACTTCGACTGCATTCGGTGCAACATGACTGGTTTTCGCAACAAACATTGCCACAATCTTCTTTGAAGTGTTCCGAAAGCGAACAACTTTAGTTGACTTTGACTAGTCTTGGAAGGCCCGCATGTGGATAGAAGTTTGGAATCAGTATCACAGACATTGTTTCAAGATTGGTTACACACTTACGATATAGTAGACGTAATTTGACTATCCTTGGTTGAACTTTTGAAAAGTTTTCTTATATCATCTGACGCTTGTCGCCTTATGTTCGTCGGAAAGCAAATGGGGCATCTGACGACGAAATGTGGAAACTGGCTTTCTCACATTAAGCGCCTCTCGTAAAATCCTTGCCATGATTGTACCCGAGGTGCCTAATTATAAAAATAAGCACATTTATCTCCCGATTTGTCATATCACCCACTGTGAGGTTTAGTTGTCTCACAACAATGTTGTTAAATTTAGTAAAGGCGAAATATGATGGTATTTCATGAAATTCACAACTGAGATGGGTATGTAAACACTGGAAGTCTAAATGCCAGCGATAATCCACAGATATGGGGTTTCACAATTGAACACAAAGGCTAGCTCTCCATACACTGAAACTGAATATTAGGCCTCTTCTTTTTTCATAGAAGAACTGCTTCCCTTAGGCATATGCAGCTAGTTAATGATTGCAGATGGGTTACGTTTTTAATGGATAGAGGAGGGATAAACAATAAAGGATGTTTTCTTTTCCTATCCATTTCTTTTCCCTTCAAAATCCATATGTTATACATATCTCTAGTGATCGATTTATATTTGGTAGGAGAAGGAAAATGAGCAAGTGGCTTGTGTTGTGTTTATAGCCCACTGAAATTTGAATACATACTTCACTGTCGTATTATGTTATGTCGTGGGACGTCTCCGCTTGAACCGGCTCATTCATAACTAAGCTGCTGTTCAACATCATCATCATGAGCCTGTATCAGTCCACTACTATAAGCCTTCCCCAATGCCATCCACAGTTTGCCAGTCCACAGTCCTCCCTTTCCGCATCCAGCGACTTCACGCCATCCTCACGAGGACATTGGTTCTTCTAGAAGGAGAGCACCACACACTTCTATTTCCCATCTCTGGCCACGAAGCTGCTTTTAAAATTATAAATTTATAAATATATTAGTA
>DWTW01001370.1:0-12777 GCA_018246275.1 Papilio slateri
GAATTTTAAGTTCCAGAAGTTAGTGAGCAGGTTGTTAGGGCGTCCTAGGCGAATTTAAGAAAATAAAAACGTTAGAAATAAAGTAAAAATGTTAAATATCTTTGGCGTTCCTGATATATGAATGTTTAAGAGAACTTAATGATTTTAGTATTTAAATCTTGATTGCTCTAAATTAAATACGTTCGATACTATAATGAAAACGTTCTAATGCGATATAAATATAGACATAGCAATTATTACCAGGCGCTTATGAAATTAAAATATATTTTCTGTGGCAAAAACTTTTGTCAAATATTTGAATAAATGTAATTTTCACTACCTATATTCACTTCACTTAATATAGGTCCGGTTCCGAAATACGCCTAGAATTTGTACGTTTTGTTAAGGGTCAATAAATCTGCATACAAATGATATATAATAATATCAATGGTTACGCTATCTGCGAAATTCACGTTCATATTATACTAGTCGGTTAGGGGAATTTTAGAGACTTTTCTAATGAATCGTTTTTTTAGAAAAGCATATAGAAGTATTAGTATAAAACAATGTGTCTAATAATAACAGCAAATCCTCTGCTGAATTCGCCACTTACTTCTTCTACATAGCACTCGAGCTTCGTACTACAGACTATCTCAGTGCATGAAATAGTTATGTTATTTTATAGTACTAAAATAGATCAGATATTTAAAGTCATTCTGTATTACAGTCTCAACTTACGCTTGCATTAAAACAATAATTATAATTAAAATTGCGATTAACTTTAGAAAAAAAACTAAATGGTCACTACACTTAATGAAGCTCTATTGTTCTTCGCCGGAGCGACCGTTCACGGTATTCACGATGTACTTCATCGAATAAATAAACCAAAACCGGATCTGTTATAATTTACTCAAAACACAAAGCCTTATATGGCATAATGGTAATGATCAGTTGCGTCGGATCTCTTATTGTTAACACGTCGAAAGCACAAAAAGATCCATACAATTTGTTTGCTTCGTAATCGGCGCGATATGTTGCCCGCGCCCCGCTCCCATGGAGCCTTCTGTTCCCATCGGAGAATTAAACCGCTAAAGAAATACATCAATGGATGACCGGTCGTAATTTACCAATCGATATCCACGATCATAATGAGACTATAGCTCTTTTAAAAAGAAGAAAAACCGTTGAAAATTCTGTAACGTTTTCTAAGAGCCGGCCGTCGCCGTTTTTAATCGGGTTCCTTGTTTGCTGCGTTCAAACAAAAACTTCAATGAACTTTAACTGAACAGTTAAATTGGGTTTTTGTTAAGCAAGGAGAATGTGCTTTGCGGCTTTTTATATTTATCATTCGATTTACTGTTCTAGTGCGGTGACAGATCATTCATTAAGTGTCCCACTTGCAGGTTGATGTTCGGGATTAGATTTTTGCTTACTAGTACTTTCGGACCTTCGGATTTTTTTTTGTTAAAATAATAATTATCTGTTTTTATAACTGATTACAAGTTAACATAAATCATATTTTAAATAATATTTGACTGTGATTTGGCTAGGTACCTCGTGATAGTGTAATGAAAAGTTATTTATTTAAATTCTAATTAGATGTTTGATATGGCTATGGACGGAGCCTATGTCACCTCACTTATTAGACGAAAAGCGAAAGTATAAATAGCAACAGTTCACGCCGCTTTTCTGTGAGATCATGATACTTTTCTTAATAAAGTAATAATTTATTTATTTAACTTCTATAGGCGTCTAGATCAGATCACAAGCGTTTAAGAACTCAGAAAATATTTTATTCTGGCAAAACCCTTTACCAAATCAAAATGTTGTGAATGAGAGCAAAAATCTTGTAAATAATAGTAGCAGTATACAAGCGGTTATAAAACATGAGTAGATCATATCTTTAATCGTGTTTTGGAGACTTCGAGATATTTAAAAATGTACGAATTTTCATCATCATTAAAGCCCTCTAGCGCCTAAACCAAACAACTTTGGTTATAGATAAGTTGGGTTCAATCTTCATATTTTTAGCCAAGAAATCTGTTGTTTTCCGTTGTATTTTCGGACACCTGTATAAGTCGATCATACAGCTAAAGAATATATGGCTTTTTATAACCGCGATTAAAAAGTTTGTTGCTGTGTGAAATTGATATCTGTAGAGAGATCTTATATCGCCAGAAAATTACTTCAAGAGACGTCGCTTAACATATTTATCATAACAAAGTCGTATATTAAGCAATATAGACTGTTGTCCCTATTTATAATAGTTCTTGTAAATTGAACACAAGATAAAATAGATCTAATTTAAGTAAATACTAGCAAATTGCTTTGAACATTGCGAAATTAAAGGACGCCAAAGCACTTAACAATAATAATGTCAATTTGTGTCGACAAACACTGCAACATGATTAAACTCCTCAAAGCTACGAAGAGAATATTTAACTTGTTTCGCTAATTTTCATAATTCATTTTCTGTTTTTCCTTGTCAAAGTTACTTATTGATTGCTTGATTGGTCAAGGGAAATGATAATGATTCTAATGAGTCTATTTGTTTTATATTTGACCGTAAATTTTAACCAATTTACAGCCATTTTCATATCAAGTCGATCTTCCAGAAACCAGGTGCAAACATTGTAGTAACAACAGAAAAATTAGGTTATTTGAATAGAATACTTGAAGGTAGAAGAAGATTCCTATTTGGATTCTTACCAGTCATATAATATTTATTTCATCTAATTAAAATCTAAAAATATTTTTTTTAATTTATGCATCATCGTGCTATACTGAGTCATGTTTAAAATTCAAAATATCTAATTCATAGGGAAGGCTTCAAATTTAACCCCAACAGACACACACTTTGGTGTGCAACAACAACTTAATAAAAAAATAAAAAAAAACATCTTCTTGATATTAATAAGGTTTTTATATCAAATTAGAATTCTTCAATATTTTAAAAGATGTTATTAGAAGAACACATTTAAACGGAATCCAATTGCGTAATAGCTCAAAGCAACAGTAGTCGGCTGGGCGTTCGCGGCACCGGTACGGTCTGCGGCCCAACTACGAATCCTACGACAATTACAAATGGACAGGCTATGATTAAATTATGGCACTTACTCCGAGTGTTTCCTGAAAATTACATGGGATGGCTCTCGCAAGGCTGCGTCGGCACGCGATCTCGCTGCACGCATTAGGCCGTCTACGTACTAGCGCTATTTGGACGGATAACGAAGACAATAAACTTTTTATAAGCACTAACGCCTTTAACCCAGAGTGGTAGGCAGAAACAATGGATTTCTATTTGGCAAGACCCGACACACCTCTCTCACCTCTTCATTCATTTACGCATACATGTTAGTCGGTTACGGACACCCTTAATATCACCTTTCTTTCGTATATCACAAATATGGTCAGTATACGTTCGCCTATGGCGACCCCTACCAACACTGCCACTCGCATTCGCAACATAGATTTAAATGTAACGTATGTAAAAGTTTAAATTAATCAATGCTATTGATTATTAGTGATGGATAAAAATATCAAAATATAAGCTCTCATGCTTAGATATACCACTCGCTATACGTTACCGAGATGTTTAATTTGACTGGGAAACCTAGTCTAGCTATGCACCTACCTACTAGAAAATAGCAGAATTGACGGCTTATTATAGACAGTAAAAGTTTTATTCATAACTTTTATAACAAAACAGCAGTGTATAACTAACCTTAAACGACATAATGGTGAACGATTTTAAAACGCGACCAATGAATGACGCATCGGTTTTAACGCGCTGCTGGTCACTCATTTTGCGCGCAAGCTGTAATTATCCGTACTTTGCTTAAGAAATATCACTGACTACCATAATTACGCCACTGTACCGTTTATGTACTCGTAGCAGTCAATGTATGTAGCCTTAGGTTTCAAGATCACGACCTAAGATGGAAATGAATTTAGTACAGATTACAAACTATACGTCTCATAGGCAAACAAGTGGTGCTTGCGACATTTAAAATAATTGAAATAATTATTATACTATAATAGATCTGTATAATGTTAAAAATTATAGGGAACTCTACTCTTGAACACATAATTAGTTGTTTTGCCATTGAATTATGTTAAAGGACATAGCGAGCGGCTTGTTTTGATGATTAGATATAAATAACACTAATTTATCTATAACCAAATGCGGGTCAAAGTGTAGAATCATCATTTTTCTACACGCTAATGCCAGATCGATTAATACATCAAGTAGGAATACGGTAAATAGCAAAAAAACTAATTCGATTTAATTGGAAGAAGAATAATTTAAATAACAAGGAATAGAAGGTTATAAAATTGATATTAATCGAATATCATAAGAGATGTTCCTTAAACTAAGCTACTATGATAGGTCCAGAATAAGCGTACTTGACGCCACGGAGTTTGAAAAAGCTCTGTTCTTCACTATGACGAGCATGCCTAGATATATCGATTTAGTAGAATAGAGAGAACTATGTCGGAATCTCTGCCTACCTCTCTAGGTCACGAACGACAGTGTTTACTTATTTTTAGACTAGTACTAATGTGCTCAATATTTTGCAGGTGTGTGCACTAACGCGACCGCACCGAGCGTCTCATCGATCAATAGGATATTAAGGAATAGAGCCGCGGAACGAGCTGCCGCAGAGTTCGCGAGGGCGGCGGGCTATGGGCTGTACGCTGCTCCTCCTCCTTATGGAGGATTCCCCTGGGGAGGAGGAGGCGGGGTGTGGTCGCCTGGAGGACTCCCTCTGCCGCCGGGAGTGCCACCGTCGGCTGTCGGAATGCAACACCCTGACGCTGTTCAGCAGGGATTTCTATCATCTTCAGGACGTGGTCTTGTCGGTCAGTTTAACTACTTAATAGGTGTTTTGCATCGTACAATCAATGTCACTTATCACATTTTTTTGGTTTATTAAATTTATTTAATATTGCTATAGGAGTCTATGCGTTACCGATTTGGAGAAAATGAATAAAATTTAATTTTCCTTCCAATTTGTGCAGATGTAGATGGTGACGATTCTGGATCTCTGGATGGTGAGCAACCAAAATTTCGGCGGAATCGCACTACATTCAGCCCTGATCAACTTGAAGAGCTCGAGAAGGAATTCGAAAAATCTCACTATCCTTGCGTGTCAACCCGGGAACGTTTGGCATCAAAGACATCGCTTTCGGAAGCGAGAGTGCAGGTAAAAATGTATTCATAATATAATTTTAAAGCTAACGAGACATTATAAAATATCTATGAATTCAAAAGTCAATGAATATTACGTAAAATAAAAAAGTCAACAGGTCTCGGCTTAATCGAATCAGAGCTATCGTTTCATTTCCATTTACATACATGAATTTGTTAACACGGCGAGAACAGAATACTAATCACGCTTGTTTACCGTTACTGACAGGTTTGGTTTTCCAACAGACGAGCCAAGTGGAGACGCCACCAGCGCATGAACCTCCTCAAGCGCGGTGGCGGCTCGCCCTCGCACCGCCTGCCCCATTCCCCCTCCCGCTCCCGTTCCCGTTCCTTGTCCCCTACGCGCGGCCCCTACCACACTCCACAAATGGGTGGCGAGAATAGCGCGTTTAAAGCTTTGTCGCATCAGGACACCAACGCACTGAAGGCACTGTCCCATCAAGCGCAGCTGGAAAGCAACGCATTGAAAGCGCTTTCGCAAACACCCTTCGAAGGCGGTGTATTTAAGCCGCACCCCGCATTAGAGAACAGCGCATTCAAAGCGCTCGTACCGCATTCAGCGGCTGCGGCGCTTCTGGCCGCTCAGTCCATCCAGCTGGCACGAGGCTACGAGTCTCATTCGGATTCCGATGAGGAGATAAACGTTCACGACGAAAGCGACGATGAAGGCGACAAGCAGAGAAACAAGACGAGGTCCAGATCACCGAGCCCATGTCGACAGCGACCGTTGACCTCGAGCGACTTGCCGCTACAACTTACGAAGCACGACCGTTGATGTTTCGAGTCAACATAATGTATACGCTTATATGTCCAGTATACCACTAAAATCATTCTTATTGAATGTCCATATTTCGAATATAATATTTATGTAAATTTCGTCCTAGGGTGTTAATACTCCCGTTTGCTTGTAAATTTATGTAAATATGTAGATAATTAAGTTGTTGATTATTGTAATGGAGACAAATGGTTAGCTGCATAAGCTATGCACAAACGATGTCGCTTTATTTATAAACTTTTGCTATTGTATAGATGCTATGTTGTTATTTTTATGTTAAAAATGTAAGTTATAAAATATTTTCTGCTTAGTTAGTTTATTTGAAATGCTGATTGCTTTATGTTTTGGTAGTGGTATTAAATTTGTACGATGGTTGAAGATGTAATTGATTGCAAGGTATTTTACCAAAGTATCAAAGTGGTGAAGGCACGGTTCATTCAACTCAATAGTTCCTACGCACTTTGCCGTGTGGCCGGGGATGTAAATTAATTTAAAACAAATGAATAATAGTAATGGATACAACATTTTGTATTCGACGTTCAATGAGTTAACTGTACATTACAAATTAATAGCAACAATGTCATAATGTAGTAGAAGATATTGTATATAGTTTACCGTTAGGCTTGCTAGAGCACTGTGTATTATTTATTATCTAAATAAACATATTTTATTGTAAAATATAGTAGAGAATTTACAAACGTACCTACAAAAATAAACAATTTATCTGATTTGTGTCTTTAATTTCTTTCATTTAAATATTTTATATTTACTACGTCAAAGATCTGATAACAGTCAGTAATGCCAGCAGAGTTAGTACTGGCGCCGACTAACACTGATAACTAACTAAATTGTCAAAAACAAAACGCAAGTAAGCTGTTCACCCGATATAAACTGACCGCCTACTTGACTTGCCTACCGTCAATGGACAGAAGAAGGGATGAACGGTAAAAGGGATATTTCCTTTTCCTATCCATCCTTCCCCTGTCAAATCCTCTTCCCATTCCCAACCTTCAATTTATATGGTAGAAGAAAGTAATTGATCGAGGGGCTCACTGGTGTTAAGTGATCACCATCACTATTAAAGAAATGTTAAACGTATTTTTAATATAGACTGAGCAAGAGCATTGGGCAAAAAACGCCCAAGTCTCGGCCTAAACCTTAGTCGCGCGGAATAGCAGAGGTCCCTGAGCTGCCGTTACTCTTGAAGTGGATGAATTTAATCGCATTGAGCACTCGATCAACACGCAACCAGTTTCTAAAGAACGTCGTAAACTAACCATTTTAAACTTACTTTTCGCTACTTGCCGCTTACGCTCTGTTCGATTACCATTAGATGCGTAGTAACGCCGTAAACTCTAGTAAATCAAGGACAAAGGCAAAACTACTTGTAGATAGTAGGTAGTAAATAAAACTAGAGCTGAAATATCCGTAGGTATTTACTACGGATATTTCAGCTCTAGTTTTATTCATTACATCTTGAACTCACATAATAAGTATTGTTGTTATACACAATAATATAAAAATAGAAAATATAGTCATGGTCAAAAAATATTTTAAGCATAAAAATATATTTAAAGCAGTTATCGAAAGTACAGCTAAGAATGTCATTGCAGCTAAAACCGTGGATCACACCTAGTACGCTCATTTAAAAGTTAATATGACAAACTATTTCTCGGTTTCCACAATCCACGAAAAGTGATAAAAAGAATAGTACTTGATTTCACTGTTCTTTATATCTTTAAAAACAGAAATGGTATATTAATATGTGACACGGCAAATCCTTTTTTCATTTAATATATATCGATATCATTCATTTAAAATATACCTTTTAATTCTCAATCGTTATATCCGTAACGTCGACAACAATTATCCTTTTTTTCCATTGTTAGTAAAAAGATTCCCGAATCGGTCTTCCCGGATATCGATAATAATGCTGGAGAAAGGCGAACTCAGTACAAAAACAAGATGGAGGAACGAAACCCGACAGTAAATCTCTGTTTGCTTTTGTTTTGTCGATATCTGTGCTCTAAGCATGTATCAATTAGAAACGTGAGGGATTCTCGTCGAATTATAACACGATTGGCATTCCGACAATGTTCTTTAGCTTAATTCTTCGATATGCGACTTTGAGCGGGCATGCAACTATAAAGGAACGGCCGAAAGGGATATGTTTTTTTTTAACTGAAGAAGATGGCAAACGAGCAAGCGTTACTTGATATTAAGTAACCATAGTTATCTTATAAATTATAGATGCGTTGCCTACATTTAAAGGACAGAGGACAGGATAAACATAAAAAAGGATAGTTCCTTTTCCTATCTATCCCCTTCCCCGTCAAATGTTCTTACCCTTCCCATCCTTGCCTTATAAGAAAAGAACGGGGAAAGGAGCACAATATATCCGGCACCTCACTCATCCGATCAAAACGCAGAATACTTCTACTTCACGCCTGTCTTCTATTCTATTCTATTCTTGGTATTTCACCGTTCTAGCCGGTCCATTCGTGCAAAGGATGTTGTTGTTGCGGGCTCCGCTATCAATGTTAAATTGTGAAAAGAAAAAAATGGATTGTTGTGACTTATAAAATTATTTTTACACTTGCCCTGTTCATAGAGTCTTTCATTATGTTCTAAAGAGGATTATAATTGTTAGTTTTGATTTTAAAAATACATTTTAATTTTTACTATTTATTAGTTTCAAATAACTTCTGCTCAAATAACATAATAGGTATAGAGTTTTCTCTAATAAGTTACATACATTTTTTACATATACAAGAAGAGGAAGACATTTCTAGCAACGTTTGTGAAATGTCTAAACCGTCGTAAATGGCCCTAAATAGGAGTCCAACCAGCGCGCTCTTTCTTCTAAATAAAGCTTTATTTAAATTTTCACACACTGAAAGGAAAATAATTGTCAAAGTCGTGTGCATTTATACATATATAAGCTCTTAGGGATTGAAATTCAATAGAGGTGGACAAAAATACAAAGACATTTATATCTTACCTAGCTGTTTAGGTTTGCTACTTGTACCAGGGAGTCAGCCTACCGCTAACCGCCGGGTTACGCCTAACAAAATTAGCAGGTTTTTTTTTTTACTTTGGGGTCTGATAATTTTTACATTTAACTCACATAATAATACAAGTTACATGGAAATGGAACCTCCAGAATGATTTTGAAAGTCTTATGTTTAATCAATAAGCAAATTATGCATTGATTCGTATAATGATTAACAATTGTAAAGCCCACAACAACAACAAATCTGTTCCACGAATGGGTCGGCTCGACCAGTGAAACACCACAACCGCACAGAAGACAGTCGTTAAGTAGAATTATTCTGACGAGTGAGGAGCCGGAGGTATAATTCTGGTCCCCTTTCCTTTCCCATCCTTTATAATAAGGAGAGGATGGAAAGGGGAAGACGATTTGACGGGGATGCTTATGAAGAGATATCCTTTTTACTGCTTATCCCTTCCCCTGTCCATTAAAGACAGGCAACACATCTGTAACTCATCAGCTTGTTGCAGATGTCTATATGAAGCGGTTACATCATATTGGATGAGCAGCTTGCTCGTTTGCCACCTTCTCATACAAATATAAAATAAATGGAACAGCGGAATTACTTTTTATAAAAGTATAAACACCGATTAATGCTTATGTAAGCCAACATTGTTACATGTAATTCTCTCTAATGCCTTAAGGTTACATTACGCAGTGATGCGTTTACAGTTATTTAATTAAATTATACTTGCTTCTGAGATTGTTAAATCACATTAGCTTGTTAGCTTTAGAAAGAAATCAGGGACATTGTTTAGTGACTCTAAATACCGTCCAGGGTCAGTATAATAACATATGTGGTACAAGTTCTATGAATTTCCTTATCTAAATATACATAGCAAAAGAGGAACCTGACTGATCTGTCAAAGCACGAATAAACTACTAATCCTAGGAACATGAAATTTGACATATTTTGTTTTTAAATTTGACTTTAATGTATTCCGTGGGCGCGCAATAAAAAAGGTTGTCGGAAAATTCAAAACCCAAAGGGATGGAAAGATAAAATACTGGTGTACGGAAAGTCGAAACTACTGAAGATATTCTACATAATAACCACTAATTGAAACTAAACTAATTTTAGGGATTTTTCACGTTTATTTATGGCGACTTTTTTTGTTCCCGACGTTTCGAGTACTTTACATCACTCATGGCCACAGAGCGGACGGAGGGGACTGCGGTGTCTGACGTCCCTGATATCAAATTGCTGGCGAAGTATCCTCGAAGTTTGGATATTTTTATAAAGTACTACGATGCTGCTGAAGACCTACTCTAAGGTTATCGTATTATTATTTTTTTAGTTTCGTAAATCTTATTCAAACTCATTAAAAAGTTTTTACTTATTAAATCATTATTATTGTAGTCATTGCGATATGCATGCATGTACGAATCAGACTATCATTAACAAATTGCCATTGGCGCTACGCGTTAAAATATGGTCTTCAGTTGCACAAAACAGTTCTATTCCCCCTACCCTTACCCTTCCAGGGTTGCAATCTCTTTTAGACGTTACATCTTGATTCACTTATACCATGGTACAAAGAATTTGTGTATAGATTTAAATCAGTTTTAAATATGACAAAATAACAGCGCATGTCTTGGATTGATGATTTATGTGATCTGATTGATTTAGTAACGTTACAGTTGATCATATATCACGAATACATATGAGAAATACAATGTTTGAAATGCGTATAGGCTTTTCTTGAGACATTTGCTAATATTCTCGTTAATACAATAATTTTAAATTTCTATGCTAAAATACAAATGTAATGTTGGTTTCAGCATTTTCCTAAGCAACAGAAATAAAGCATCGAAAATGACAGCAAAATTATTTTCTCTTTATTAATAGCGAGCGATACTGAAATATCCCGGCGACGCCGTGTACAAGTGTAAAAAGATAGTGTGAACGATTGTTCTGTAAATGTGAGTGATTAATATAAATTTAAGTTATTTTTTATCTGTCATCTAATATCATAATAACAAGTCAGAACGAAAGGCGGTCTGTTTTTTTGTTTGTTTCGTTTCAGAATAGTGCGGCACTTCGATAAAGTTGTAAGTTCGTGATAGCCGCGGAGTGTGGATGCATGTACGCGCGCCGATCCAATAACAATAAATTTTGTGTCGTTTGAAGCACCGAGCGCGCGGCGCGACACTGCTGCCCGCGCCCCGACCACAAACAACAATATAGTGCATTATTTGAGAAATACTTCAACAGTAATATCGATTAGTATTCTATCTAAAATAATTTTTAAATATTCCTTTATTTTGAACCAGCTGTTGGCCACGTGGCTTTTTTTTTCTTAAAAAGTAACTTTGCATTTTTTATACCCCTGATAATGTGTGTGGAATAAATATATTATATTTGTTAAGACTATGGTATAAACATAATGATATGTAAGCATCAGTAACTGCAAATAGTACACCAAGACATAGCCTTAAATAAGTTTAAGGAAAGGCATCAATGCCTAAGTATATCATGTTGTACTTTGCGACGCCACTATTGGTTTTGACGAAAACCTCAGTGGTAACATTATCATAGCTCACTTCCGTTCTAGTGAAATATGATTAAGTAGTCTTATTAACTCAATCACTCTTTTCACAGAGCTCAATAAGTCCCAAAAGTAACTAACATTGAATTAGCCTGCCACTATACACGAGACAAAAACCGTGAACAGCAATTTTTCTACAAACCAAAAACTAGAAATTCACTGTTACAAGTTATTTTGAAATTAGGTCACCGACCATTATTGTCCACTTTTATCGAACTTGGTGTGTTAGCCACTAAGTAAGCAGCTATTGCTTCCTTAGTCATGAAAGCCTCTTCTTTTTTTGGTTAAGAACCAACACAAGCCCCATGAACAGTTGTCTTTACTTTGGCTAAGTCAAGTCGATTATGACAATATCTTCAACCAATATTAAGTTATTATCCAAATCGATTTGTTAACATTGAGCTATTTAACGTTGCTGAGTTCTAATCAGGTTAGGTTATCGACTGGAAGAAAACATATTATTTTTTATCACAAGGGAATGAAACAGTTAAATATAATAAATAACTCAGCGATTCTACTCCATTGTGCTATCACTAATATAGCCTATATTCTGATCAACATAATATATAACTGTGATTGTGATTATAGATATATACATAACGACTTTACGTAGAACGTAAGACTTACGTACTTTCTTTATTTATATGAATTTATTTATGAAGAAGACATGTTATACAATTGCGCTAAAGTTGTGCACACATAGAAATATCGAAAAAAAAAGTTATATAATATTATAGAAGTTCATAACTAGAATATCCAAGATGATTAAGTTTGTTGTTAAAATAAATAAGAAAACGTAATAAACAGGGGTGCAAAGCTAATTTCGCTCCGAGAAAGAAATCGAGTAACATTTGCACGCGGTAAAAATCTACCCATAGGTCTTTAATGGTAGGAAATACCTATCCAAACTTAGTTTTAAATAGACACAAAATTATTATAATTATATAAGAATTCTGTGTTCACAAATATATAACCATTATTATTTATATTTATGACTATGTTTTTTTTAAATAGTCCCGAAATAATTCTTATTTAATTAAGGTCATCCACACAAAAAATCAAATGAAAACTGATAATATTGTAGGTAGTTTCCCATAAAACCATGAGCAGATTCGAAATGTAAGCACATTAAGTTATCGGTCAAATTATCTCGATGTGTGTTACAATATTTATTTGTTTCTCACTCGGGACGGGTCCGGTGATTGTGGGC
>DWTW01001371.1:0-12771 GCA_018246275.1 Papilio slateri
TTTTTTACAATATTTTAATATATTTTAAATATTCAATACATTCAAGTAATAGTAAATATTATTGGAAATATAACAAGGCCTACCTTTATTTGGATATAATTATTTTATAGTTTACACAAGGCAAGCGACAGTTTATTTTGTGTGGCTTATCTTTGTTGTTTTTTTTGTAAGTAATTTGCCTATATTTGTATAGATAAAAGAGGACCTTGCTGACTGACCTATGAATGAACAGTCGAAAGCACTGGGCCTCAGAACATAAATATCATACCGAGTTTTTTTTATAATGTAGGCGGCGACCATTTAGAAATATTTTTTTAAAATTCAACCCCAAAGTGGGTGAAAACAGTGTAATCTACACTACACGGCTACGAGTATATGGAAAATCATCAAAAACGAAAGCAGGTGACAGCTTATATTTAACACCAATAGGTATATCGACTAAATTGAGGATTGTCACGTTTTTGTCTCTCTTCCACAATCATCTCTTCTCTGTATTATGATTATCGAAATGTTGATTTAATGAAAGCACTACTTTATCTTATAATTGCATGCGAAAATCTCCCAAGGGGAAAAGGTTAAAGACGGTGCGACGGGTAAACCACATGATTGCATTAACGACGGGTAACCGACCAGCCCTAGTACGGTTATTCCTTGTGTTATTCGCAACCGGTGTCATTACCAAAGCGCGAGATTAAACTGGAATCGAGCGACCGGTCAAAGGATCGGTCGGCGGAGCACTGTCGCGGGCACAGGGCGACACTGTGACCTAATTCGGAAACAGGCCAACCCCGTGTGCCCATATTTTGAATTCGTCGTCGGGTAACTGCATAAAAACCATGGTTATTTTTACTAACTTTATTGAAATACTTAAATAATTCCTTACGTTCAATTCCAAATAGATACACTTCAATGAAGCTTTTTTTATAAACAATTTTTTTGTATAAACAAGCAATAAGTTTAGTGGCGTGAGTTCGACTTACAGCGACAGGCGGGCAGCCATATTATCGATATGTACTAATATTATAAAGAGGAAAGATTTGATTGATTGTTCCGGATATACTCGAAAAAGACTGAACCGATTTCATCGATAGAAATATTTTCTATCCGCGAGTAAGCTAGGCTTTTTAATTTGTCTATCTATCTACCTGAGCGAAGCCGGGCTGGATTACTAACACTAAATATAGTAGAAAACAACAGTTTTAACAGTGGTAGAGCCCGCAACAATAACATCTGTTGCGCGAATGGGCCGGCTCGACTGGTGAAATACCACGACCTCACAGAACACAGGCGTGAAGAAGTCTTTTTGCGTTTCATCTGATGAGTGAGGTGCCGGAGGCCTAAATACTAGTTCTTTTTCCCCTCCTAATAAGGAAAGGATAGCAAGGGGAAGAGTATAAATTTCTTACGCTACGTGTCCTGGTTTAAATTACCAACCGAGATAAAAATGTTTGTCCCATTTTAGATCAACTAAGCATCGTGACTCCTCACTCACTCTCTTTAGTGGTATGTCTCTCTGCACTGGTTTGGTAAAAAAAAATGGTGCATAAAAGTGCTTGCTTTCGAATCGGTCCAACCTTTCTCTTATCTCGTCAAAGCAGAATAGTTCCAAATGAATAAATTAGATATTGATTATTATTGAAAATATCATATATCAAATACTATTAGTAGCAGTTTTGTTACTTTAATAAGATACATATTATGTAATTTGAAAATCAAGATTATCATATAAGCACTTACGTCAAGTCAAACTTCTACAACGTTCTAAACGAGAAAAAGAAAATAAAAATATTTATCGATCAAAATTTCACGAAACACCAAAAATATGCTAAAAGTACCAAAATTAAAAATTACGAATCGTCACTTTTAACAAAATTAGAGTAGCCACACTATACATCAATTTTAGCAACTTATTAAAAATAAATAAAAAAACTATCACGCTTTTTTAACCGTATTAGGGCAGAAAGAGATTGCATTAGATATCTCATTTTCAAAAAACATAATAGATCCAAAATATGATATGGGATGGTCAGCTTCATCCATCAATCATTTTAAAAGACCTTAAGTGCTTTGTTATACGTATCGTTGAACAAGCGAATTATTGTTTACTCGTACTTAGTGGTACATTCAACAAAACCAACGGCAGCGAAACCAGTTATATTAATGACTACAAATTTTTTCTTAGCACGCCAACGAATTGAGTTTGTTTGCCATTAATTATTTATTATATTATCTGGCGACACCGTCGACACAGCAGCCGGCGAATAATCTCGTTATGTACCCCTCGTTCAATCACGGAATTGTGTTTTAATTTCAAACGTAATCGTATAACCCTGATGCAAATTTAATTTCTTCAACATTTTAAATCGATTCGGCATCGAATACTGTTTCATTGGGCTAGGGCAACCTATTAATAGTTCCTTCCAATCAAATGCATTGCTTGAATCGTCTACGACCAAGCGCTTTGTGACCGTCTCATTTCTTTGGCCTCATAATAACTCATTTGAGTTTTAGTTTCACCACAGTAAATATTGGGAGAAGCAGTTCGCTTTATTATTTACCATAAAGGTAGTATTCGTTATTAAATACTGTATTCCACAGATAAAACGCTGTCCAGACATTTTATTTCGAGTTCTGGTCTACATCATCATCTACCATTGGTCTCATAATATATTATTTCTCTGGCCTGGGTTTCTGTCGGTTCGCGTGATCTTCCTTATGCCTACATCAAATTCTATGATTTACCCCCTCAAAAGCTCAAAGCATATCGTGGCAGCTAATGACGAAAAATAAACCCATGGTCTAAAATTGTACAGCTTCTCTTAAATTTGAGATTTACAATAATCTAATCGAATCTGATTCAATATATCTCGACTGCGGAATTCCGCACGGGTCGACTAGTCTTTTTTAACTTGACCTTTATCTGTATTACACTTATAAGTCTATTATTCATCTTAAGATGACCAATACCAGGAGATTATATTAAAGAAGCAATAGAAACTTGGGCAAGTTTGCGGCTAGTTGTAGTCGGAAGTAGCCGGGTACCTCAATTACCTCGCAACATTACAAGTTCAATACATTTTATGCCTGGTAGGCGTTTGAACAGAGCGCCACTTAATAGGAGTCAAGGGGATTTCTTCTTAGATTACTTGCCGCTTGTCTTTTAATTTGTTTGACCCAATATCGCTTAGTTATACCAAACAAGTAGAAAGAAACAAGTTAAATTACTTTTATGTTAGGATGAGGCAAACGAGCAAGGGGCTCACCAAAAGTGACGACTCACGCTAACACTGTAAAAAGCCAAACCTTATATAAATACAAAATTCGATCCGAATCTTCAGAGTCGTTTCCGATATAGACGAAACAAAGTAACTATAGGACCCAGCAGACGATGTCTTGCATGATCGTTGGGTTGCTGATATGAGCAGGTTCAGTTTACGTTTTTTCGTTATTTGTCAAAAAAAAAATCTAGCACCCCAATGCAGGGCCGCCTACCAGGTCCGATTATAAATCCAAACTATCCTGGGACCCACTCAGACACGCATAGAATTTCATCAAAATCGGTCCAGCCGTTTCTGAGGAGTGCAGTCACATTAACGCACAGAAGAAATTTATATGTAAAGATATACATAACAATTGCTCGAAGGTTGAATATTACAAGATACGTATTTTTTATATATATTTTATTTCATACGATAGAGTAATAATAAAAAAGAATTGTGCTGGTCAAATCCCGAAGTATTAGCCTATATATTAGCACGCTAAGCGCCTAGCTGTTACTAGCGCACTATTCTGCCTTGAAATAAACAATAATAATCTTTTTTTTTGTTTTAACCTTCCTATGAGAGTTTTTAAACATAATGATGGGACTTAAAACTTCACAGGGTTGTTAATAAACAATGAAAAATTATCCATTATTATAAAGCTAAAACACGAGAAAGACAATGGCAGATAACATTTCGTGCTTACAAAAATATAGTCGCAGGATATTTAATACATTAATACGGTTCTGTTCATGTGGTTGTTTCTTGATCTTTAAGTACAGGTCTTAAGTTCATTTTTAACTTATTAAAAATATAATTGTTTAACAAAATTACTTAACTTTTTCTAGATCTGACTGTATTGTATTTTATCCCTAATGAGTAATTCGATTCTGTTTCCCAGAAAAGTGTGTGTTTCACGTTTTTATAAATCAATATTACATATCCTTACTGGTGGTTGGTAACTGGTTCATGCAAACTATCAAGGTGGGTACTACGACGTAGCCTAATTTTGCCGCCATGTATTACTATGACATTACTGTTGTTCATTTTGAAGGGCCTATTAATAAAATTACTAAGTTTAACGAGACGTATCACCGAGGTAACACGTGTCTCGAGGTAATGCGAGATCCGATTTGTGCTAGAAAGAATGGATTCGCCGTTTCGCGATTGTTGCATAAACTATTCCTTATGGATTTAAATGTTATATCACTTTCTAGGACCATAACGATACTTTTGATAAGTCTATATCTTTTCCCGTAAATGTCATCTTTCGGACATCATTAAGGCCGGAGAGCTATGTTGATTCGAAAATACGAGGAAACGCTTCGATAAAAAGGAGTTAGCGCCCCGTCCTTTGGCCTGTCTTGCCGGGGGCACCACCGTGTCCCCTGACATAAGTTAGTAAAGTGTACCGAAGGAGTACCATAACCTCTGTCATGTAAGTCGCGACCTTTACGTGACCGTTTATGTCGAGCAAACAAATGTCTCGATAACCACGGAGAAAGTGAAAATATACAACATTGCATGGTTTCAACCGTAGTGTGTGTCATGGATCGGTTATTGCGCGACCTTGCTCCACCTGTCGGCGGATCGATACAACGCTTCACACGTGCGTCTGTCTGTACGGCTTCATTAGTAATGACGCGCCGGAGGTGTGGCTCAAGCTTTATAGTCACGTCTACACAATCAATATATTACAAAGGTACAATTAACTGGATGAACCATTTACGTAATACAATAGTGCTGTTTTTTATCGACTGTTGTTGGGTAAGTTTTGGTATATAGCAAGATTAAATTGTGTCATTTCCAGGCAAATTAATTCAATTGTTAATGTGGTATCAACAATGGAACTTGATTATGAAATCAATCTGACAAATTGATTACAACAATTCTGTAAACGTAGAAACAAAATCAAATCATAATGAAACATATTTTATTTTTTAAAATTCTAAACAGTGTCCATAGCCAGTGTAGGTAGCGACGTTCCCTTGTCCCTTCCTTCGTTCGATATATTTTAAGTTTGTCATAGATAGCTTAGAGTTTGGACATTAGGCTGCTATCAGAACGTCTCTAGTACGTCAAACGCAACAACAAAATATGATATTTGTTTCGTGCCACTCTTAAGAACATCATTATTGAAAAAAACGTAAGTCTATAGGCGTGAAAATGTCAAATAGAAAATAACATAATGTAAACAGTGTGTGCAGTATGACATATTCGTACATATCTGAGATTGTGGAAACAACCGTTGGCTGCTCTAAACTTAACAAATTAGGCATTATTATATGCTTGTAACAATAAAGACACCGAATAGTATCAGTAACAGTTGTACAAAAAATATAATGATAAAGGAAGCTTATGCAAGTGTCACTACAAATAATACACTATCACTAGTGGCCCGCGGCTTCCCACGGGCAGCACTAATAATTATCCATAGCCAGGATACGTGACGTACGACGACAACCTAGATGACAAAAGATGTTGATGTGTTGTGTCAATGTTAGAAACTTATGGAACATTTAAATAATTAAAACATTTAATTTGGCATAGTAAATATTGAGGTCAATAATCGAGATAAAAACTACCCTATCTTGTAAGTTGGACTAAATTACACATAGTGTCCAAATTTCATCACGATCGGTGTAGTAGTTTATCCCGGACAAACAACATTACACGAGATTTTTATATTATATAAGATATTAGAACACGACGTGTGTTCTTAATGACTCCGTCATTGAGTGCAATATAAATCTTTATACGAATAGTATCTTACAAGAAATCGCAAGAGATAATGAAACATCCTAGGCATTTACGTTAACGTGAAAGAAAGAAGAGAAAGTAATCGCTCACGCCAATAACTACGCTCTTCAATTTACATACAATTCTCACATTACATTGCCGAGTAGGCTGACTGAGAAGGGTACTATTACTACCCTTTCTCCTAAGGACGTAGGCGAATACGCTTAGCATGCCCTATAAACGCGAAATGTAGGTAAAATTGTATAAACATTTTATAAAGATGCAAGTAAAACCTCAACGAGCAAGCGGAGTGCGCAACATTAAGTAGAAAGTGGGTATACTTTCCTTAAACAAGTTTTGTACAAGCGTCATACAAAATAAACCAGACGCTTAATGAATAACAAAGAGATTTTACCAAGAATTATGAGAACAAAGGATTTTATTAAAAATTACAAACCTTTTACAACTTTATCAGTTGCATTTAACTCTCTTGTTTAGATACATCTATTTATTTATTTAGTTTTTAAAAGTACTAAGCCCTCACCGCTAAAGCAACAATATGTAAGAAGGTTTCTAGGGTATTTTTCTGGTGTTTTAAACATACGTTAGGAGAAACTTAAGCCGGTCGTCAGTGTACATCTAGAAATCTATATGATTACAACCACAACACCTAATTCCACTGTCATCGATCGATTGTGAACACACAATAATATACACTAGCGAAATATCAGTTCACAATTGGACGATTTGTCGACGACTTCGACAGTTCATAAATTGACGAGAAATCACACGTCAAATTGTGAATGATTTTTTCTGTTCCCAATTTTTTGACAGTTTAAGACATGCATATTCCGATTATAGCCTGAATAAGTTCATAATCGGTCAGCGACTATACTACCGAGTTGTGGAATGCAAACATTACTGGATTTCGGTTTGAAGGCTCCCGTAGGAAAAATTAATACACCAATAATATTTCCCATCCTATGTCCAGGATTAAAGCACGTACATACACACGTACATACATAAGTGATACATGGATGATGACTTACGTAGTTAGAACAAAAGTAAAGTAGTTGGTAGTCATTGGAACGGTACTTATTATACTATCATAAAGAAAGGATAAATGAGGAAACGAGTGCCTATATCAGATTGCTGAAAAAGCGGCACGCGAAGTATATTTGTCCCTTTTACGTCTCAAACGTGACATGAATTGAATGTATCGTCGTACGTTGAATACGACGGTGCGATACTTAGTGGCGTTTTGCATGCCTCGAATATAAATTTGAAAGAATGAAAACTTATTGGCTGGCTGATTCAAATCCACGACCTCAAGTTACGTATTGTTATTTCTGTTTGTCACTATAGGTGGCGTTGTCCTAAATTTTAATATAAATGATAATGATGATGGACTGGTCAGAATTAAATTATTAAAAAAAACGTATTATTATCGCACCTTGATAACTGAGCCAAGTTTCATTATAATCTGATGTTTTGAAGGGAGGGAAAATCAAGTTTAAGAGTTACCAGTACCATACCAGTGAATCCAATCTCGATTTTTATCTAGAAAAGAAATGAGTCTTTGGAACAATGTCTACTCAATTTACATTAAGACTTTAATTTAAATTTTAAGATAATAATAAAGAATTTATATTTTAGTTATCTCAATTAAAAATCTAAGAGAATTAATATAACCACTTGCTAATGAATAAATATCTAGTCAGATTATTATGAAACTTATACAAAATAATAACTGTCTTGAAACATTTATATTTTCTAACCCAATAATCATTTATAAAATAAGAAAATTTAAAAACAATTTTGGCAAACAGTCGAGTAGACAGGGAGACTGGGACGACCCCGCATCCGGCTCGAAGGACCAAGACAAGGGTCGCGGGACAGTTCCGCTCAGTTGAATTTAATAAACCGCCACTGCATTTCTGGGGTTCTATATGAACCTCGGCCGTTTTTATGGACAGGGAATGTAATATCATTTCACGGTAATATTGCGGTCCGCGATAGTTTAGTTCGAAAGGGTTGACTAAGTCAACTTAAAGTTGTTAGACCGCAATAAAATAGATTTATTATGGCTACATTTAATATTTGTATCATGTTGTTTTAGGTTTTATGAGAACCGTTAATGTTTAAAACAATCTTCTTTATGATTTATTAATATAATAAAAACAAATTAATTTACACTTTTCTTACCGTGTTAAAAAACTTACACATCTAACAGATTTATACACTTATTGCGTGTTCTCTTGCTCTTGCTTGCTCTCGTGCTCTTTGTTCTCCAGTTCACCTAAATCGGTAGAAAATAATATATATTTAATGTAAAATAATCACAATAGCTAATGACAGGCCAGTTGCCGGTTATCTCACAGAGCTGAGGACCGTGAATTCGAATTACGAATGACTTTTAAATGATGATTTACTCCGAACCGATGATTCAGAATCTTAATCGTGAACTTCGACTAGCTAGCGCCTTATTACAGTCACCCGACAGATCGCTAGTAACCCTCGATAGGTCGACAGAGTTTACATATCATGTACTTTTAAAATATACCATATTATGCAATATTTTATATTTTAAAAAGAAGCATCCTATGGGATATAATTAATTGATATCACATTTCGTTTAGTGAATATAACCTACACGAATATTCAAATTCAATGCATTATTGTATTATCAAAGTATCAAATCAGAACATTTTTAAACTCCGCTTCAGTTCAGGTTAACCACATCGATATTACTTTGGTCAAACTCGTGAAACTGAGGGCGAACTTCCAAAAACATTGTATCTAACAATAGACAGAAATGGGTCGCGGAGCGGTCTCTAACCGGAACGAAGTGTTCCGCGGTGCTGCGGCCCTGGTGGGTAGACGTCAAAAATGTTGTACTGCACGAGCGGTGCTTATAACTTGTACTTTTCAACAAAGATTTGAAAATGTTCGTGTTAAATTTTCACAAATTTCTCTTTATTTTCTAGTATTTTGAAAGAATGGAACAAAGCAAAAATTTATGTTTCAAAAAGTGAGGCAGTATTAGAAAGGGCATCATACACAAACATATGTAAGGCATAACCGACCGGTAAGAGTACCTAATCATAACCAACGAGCGTGTGGTATTAGATAGAGAGATGCAGAAAAAGCGAGTGAGTTTGCCAAGGCCGAGCCAATTGCAATCTATAATGTCTGCCTGGGGTAGGCAGACATTATAGATTCTGGGTTGAGGCACCCGTTGTCTTTTTTTCTATTTAAATTATAAACATGTTTAAAAAAATAGTGTACTCAGGTTATGGATGCCTGGAATGGGATATTGTAGGCCTTAAATAAGTACTTCAGATATTCTAAACTACTTCATAAGTATAAATTTAATAAGCAATGAATTTTAAATGAACATTTTTATTTTTTTAAATCTTCGACAGCTATAGCTTCGATAGGTAATTATAATCATTAGACATAATTATAATTAATGCATGTATTTGAGCATAGATAATGCAGATGTAACAGTGGATCCATCCATAACAGTCTCTCACAATTAAAGCACGAATAGCATCTCCCGCGGCATCTGTTCAGTATCCATGAGAGGTTCACAGTCCCCCATTACTCCAATGTGCTTGCGACTAGTTTCAGATTAAGCAACACCGGTCCGCCGGAACGCGAACTAGGTTAAATCCCTCGTAGACTATTTGTGCAGAGTTCTCGAGAATTGATTTTGGTATAAAGATGAATTTAAACATACTTATCGATGTTTTATTTCTGGTGAAAGGCATCAAAAGAGAGCAAGCACTGCACCTGACATTGCTACCCATCAAAACCCACAACAATCAGGAGAGTTAGGGATGTGTCTGCAGTCTTTGTGTAGGCAAGAGAATGGAGTGGACGATGAAATGATGGGGATGAAAGGAACAAGGGGTCGCGAAACGTGGTTAAATTAAAACTTTTTGCTTTCACATTTAACTCACGCCTCCTTATCTTTTATGGCTAGTCTACACTAACCATAATATCTTTAATGGCTTGTCTACACTACCTATATATGTAGTAGTATAGTTTAATCATATTAACATGTTCATGGTATTCAAATAGACGCGGAAATTACATTATTACGGGGGTATCGTCAGAAATATGGCTACGAAATAGCTTCCCATCATACAATTGTGTGTCATCATAAAAAATATTTAATCGAAATCGAGCATTTGAGTATTCTTTTCACACACTCGCACAAATTCTTTGTTACTTTACCTTAAACTAGTGTCGTATCCTAACATCGATATTGTCCGATTTATGATTAAAATATAGCCCAGTGTGAAAATCAGTTGTCGAGGCAATAGCGCTGGGTTAGGAGACGGCCGCGAAAGCGTCATCAATATTCATGAGCGGCCGCGCCGACAATGCATAGTCGATGAGATTCGGACGTGATCACGCCGTGTCGATATGTCGACTTTCCATCTCAAACACCCCTAAGTTAGCACAGATGGAACCGACACGATGCATTTGAATACAACTGATATGTTTTTAAAACTTTTTAAAGCTGTATATTTCATATGAAATGGATATCAGATTGACATTAAGCTTTTAAACATTCATATTGGAATATATTCAAAGAACAAATCGAAACCTAAGATTGATTCGTAGACCGCACAACTGCGTTGTGGAATGATCTGTCCCCAGCGGTATTTCCAAACCAATACGATTTAGGACCTTTAAGAAGAAAGCGTACTCCTTCTTTAAAGGCCGGCAACGCATCTGCAGTTCCTCTGGTGTTATGGATGTTCAAGGATGTCGGTGATCTCTTAACATCGGCGACTCGCTGCTTGTTTCCTCCTCTATGCTAAAAATCATAATATATTTTATTAATAAATTCATGTCATTAAAGAAGGACAAAATGTTTCCTTGAAAAAAGTAAGTTGAAAGCAACAAAAAGCCAAACCCTTGACGAAAAAAAACCTGCTTCCCTTACAAAAGGTCCCTCTTTGTTAAAAAAAAATTAATATGCAAATTCTTGGACCTACGTTGGATTGTGCGATCTATCAATTATGTCCAGGTGTCAGCCCGTTGTCATGGCAACGCTCCTCTTTGTGCAGGCGTTCCAACTTAATGAATGGAGCAGCCAGGTTCGTTGTATAACCAAGGAGCGTGCAGGTCAAGTTATACTGAACTGTAAGGTAGCTGTAGGAAAGTCTAACTTAGAAAGGCCTCTCTAAATTTCGCAGTTCGCCCCGTTCCGTTTGGCGCCCCGTGTAAACATTTTCAAATATTTTTATGTTGACAAAATTCATAACGTGCCCAAGTCGCCTCCTCCTTGCTTAATATTCTTCGAGGAACGAGTCCGTACCTACTCTTAATATAAGTTCTGTTTAAGGAAATTATGGAATACGGAATTGGAGCCCCGGGCGATGTAATTTGACTACATAAATAATGTATATTATATAAATAACGAGCTTGTTTTGTCTCAAACATTTTAGTTTCTTGCCTATTTCATGATAATCTCCAGGATGATTATTGAAGAGTGAACAAAATTTTGCAAACAAATAGGGTTATTCTTATTTGTTATCTTACGTTTTTATAATTCATAACACAAAAATATTATATCTCGCATATTTCAAACCTACGGAGGTATATTAAAACATAGCGATATCTTTTTCTAAGTGTATATTAAGCTCAATTTAAGAGATCAACAAGGCAACATTCTTTTTCCTGTCCATTAAAGGTAGGCAACGCATCTGCGATTCCTTTGCTTGTGGCGTTGGTGACCGGCTTGCTACTTATTTGCTGTTCTTGCCACTTTATTCTATATAATAAAGAGAGATATAGAATGCAAGACTATCCTGTAACAACTGTACAGGTTGTCCAAAAAACGCAAAATTAGAAATGCTATTGTGATTATATATGAGGTTGTAGGATACAGGCAATTTAAAACGATAAAATAATAGGAGACTATATAAAATTGGCAGCGGAGTTTTGACGAGAACTTATTTATTATTCTTTTTATTTTATTATTAAACATTACTCGCGCGACCTGAGTCCGATGACGTCACAGCCTTGTGCTAGTATACTGTACGAACAAATTTACAACGTAAAACAATTCAACGACACTTTCGAAAGTAAAATAGAGAATGTCTCATTTCAATGTGTAGTGACTAACATGAGACTTCATGTTTTTGTACACACGTTATACTATAGTCAACAACTCGCAGTTGCCAAGCCAAGTGCAATGAGTATTAACTAAGTATAGGATTTAGGAAACCTATTTGCAGCATTGCTCTTCTCACACCTAATAGAAGATAGAATTAATTATTGCATAATTATATTTTAGACACAACTTGAACACTGAAATAAAAGAATTCAACTATGAAGTTGAACTAAATAGTTAATACAGTTACAAAAGATTTTGAACAATCAGGTCAATTCAATCCCAGCAGTAACAGCAAAATTCCTCTCGAAATAGAAAACTTAAGCCGAATTCAAATGGTGTCGACGTTGAAGAATTTAGAGTGACCTAGATATATTCTCATAAATATTAAATTTGTACATCGATTAAGGGCGGTGCCGCACAGACGTTTAATAATTTCGCACGCGAACCTGCCCGCGGCGAAAGTCACCTAAACGAGTCAATAAATATCATATGGATAAAATATTCAACGGCACCTAATGTCGTTGCGTTGTCGATTCCGTTTTTTAACAAGCAAATAAAATACGTGCATCTACATTTTGCTTACACCGAATGTGGGAGAAAGAGAGAGAGAGCAGAATACCCAGCTACTCTTTGATA
>DWTW01001372.1:0-12767 GCA_018246275.1 Papilio slateri
TTATAAATGATAATTAAAATTTCAGAAATATTTGTTTTTATTATCAATACAATTAATTTTACTAATGTGCTAAATTTGACAACATTATTATTTTATTTATTTATTTATAATTATAACATTAGCAGCTGAACAAGAGATTTAATTAATTCAGAGTCACACAATATCTTGGACATAAGAGAACAATATCAATATGCTGTGTTAGCTTTGAAAGGACAACTGAAACGGGATTCATTACTTAATGGCATAATTTACCTAATTGAAGATTGCATTTGGTAGAGTGTAGCTCGGACTCAGAGGAATGTTTTTATTTTTAAACTTATCCCTTTCCTTCCTAATTACTTGAGGTAATTAAAAGTGAGGCATTTAAATGTCATCAGACCAGTAATTATAAATTAGAGATAATAACTAATTATAATAATATATAAAAAAATATCAAGAAAAAGCTTTTTCTCATACATCTATCGTATGTGACGTTGTGACGAAGGAGTTTTAATACATTTTTACTTTACGATTAAGTCTTTCTGCTTTTCAATAAATAAAACTGTAGAACTTAAGTTGTAAATATCAATAAAATTGTAAGTCGCCTGTAATAAATAACAAAGTACTCTTCTAACAATAGTAATTTGTTGTAATAAAAGACATTGTAAAGAAACTCTCTTTATTGAAAAACAGAATGCTGAACAATATTGTTCTTTACATGTCATTCAGTTCATAATTAATTTGATGAGAGTCACGGAGTTTGTGGAAACGTTATTTACTTTGAGTTATTAGGATCTCAGCTGGTTGGTTCGAGACACTTCAAGGGCTCCAACGAACTGGAGGGCTATTGAATAAGTTGTATTCATTTTAATTCATAAGCAATAATTAATATTAATGGCGTTTACTGTTCGCATGGAAAATGAAACCGAACTAAATTTTCAGTGAAGTAAACTTACAAAACGCGAACTTTTAATCATTAACCTTGATGTCGGATCGCTCTCCCACTATTTATGTATTGAACATTATTCTCGATTAATATAATTGTAATGTGATTTTGAATTATATAATAAGAAATGTTGAATGATTCGAAGAGAGATTTTTAGAGAATTAGAATGATTAGAAGTAGAGAATATAAAGAGCGTTATAAGGAAAGTATGTCTTAAAAGTAAATGTCGTGACTAGTACTGAGAAAGAAATGCTTCGGTGGTTCGGGCATGTTGAAAAGATAATTGAAGAGAGAGAGAGAGAGAGTGACAAAACAAATTTATGTTGCAAAAGTGAGTGGCAGTAGTGCGTACCAGTGATAATTTATATCGATTAGATTAATGACATACTAAAGAAAGGTGATATAAGGAGTACCAGTAACCACCGAGCATGTGTGCGTAGATGTTTGAATCTAGAAGAAACGATGATGAGATACGTGCCAGGATCGTGTAAATGGAAATCCGTAATCTCTGTAGGCACTCGCACGCACTAGGGACCGTACCGGTACCGGTACCGGGACACGTAGTAGGCACTTGTCCTGCTTTACCTAGCGGGGAGGAAAGTAGGGCTACACACCCCGGCATCCCACCGGGACCACCTTAGCGATACTAAGGTATTAGTTAGTTTAGTTAGATAATAGTTTAGTAGGATGTCAGCCGAATTAACGGCGATTTTAAAGTTCCTCCGGGAGTGCTACCCGGCGGCGTTATTTGGTGCCATTAGGGCAGCCGAAGAATCTTCGAGGCCCTCTTCAAGGGCCTCAGAGTCAGGTGACTAGACAGGGGCACAGACTTACGACTCGGATATGGTGGTTGAATCCACGACCTCCCACCAAGAGTCCAACGACTCCACCCTCTTCACAAAAGCGGAGAATAAAAAAAAGCACTAGAAGCGCTCCTCCCCCACTCATCAGCCTCATCCCAGGTGCCTCAGAAGGCACAAAAAGCTGAGCCCCGAGCGGTAGCTGGACCGTCCCAGCCTGCTGTCGCCCCCATCCCGGCCCTTATGGCCACTCAAGAGTAGAGCCCGCAACAACAACATCTATTGCACGAATGGGCCGGCTCGACCGATGAAATACCACGACCTCACAGAAGACAGTCGTGAACTAGAAGTATTCTGCGTTTCGTTTCATGAGTGAGGTGCCGGAGGCCCAATTTCGGTCCTCTTCCGTTTTCCATCCTTTGCAAATACGGATGAGATGGGAAGGGGAAGAGGATTGAACGGGGAGGGGATGAATAGAAAAAGGCAATATCTTTTTTCCTGCTATCCTCTCCTCAGTCTATTAATGGTAGGCAACGCATCTGCAACTCATTTTTGGTTGCAGATGTCTATGGGTACCGGTCACTTAACATTAGGTGATACGGCTGCTCGTTTGCCACTTCTTCCATAAAAAAAAACAAGACATACCTACATAGGTTGGAGGCTTCAGCAATGGAGACAAGAGACTACAAACAGGAAAAGAATCGTCGAATGTTATACTAAAATACTGTTAAATTTCTCCTTTAAAGTAATTAAATTACGTATGCTGTCTAAGACACAAGGAGCAGAAGGTGTGAATTTATTATATCCCATAGTCTTGGCTGTTGAAGTCATTTTAATGAATATTTTATGTAAATTAGGAAAAATTTAACAGTGCTCTTCCGTGAAAATGTTTTATACTTTGAAAAGCTTTTTGAAATTCAAGTTTGTATGATCCTCAATAGCAGGATGATTACGCAATCATTATATTTTGTGTAAAACAGTAAGTTGAGAACCTTCAAAGTTTATTTTATTAATAAAACGATTGGAGTAAAGTTTTCCCAGATCCCAGAATATCGGATGTAGTCTTATTAATAAGAGTAAATGAGACATTGAATACTCGTAATAATATTCCAAATGAGTTTTCAATCTGCAATGTACGGTTCTAAATGTAGATTGAATATTGTCACTCATTTCATTGAAACAAATCCGATTTGACTGCATAGGTTACAATTGAATTTCCCAAGGAACAAATAAGATTCCGTTGTAATCCAGGGATGCCCCGGTCGTTGATCAATTGAACGGAGCCAGATATTTGAGTGACAAGATTATATGATTTAGCGATGACATTTTTTTGAGTTTTTCCTTATTTATTATTTAATACTCCATTAAAAATTGTTACCTGTTTTGTTTTGAACATTTCGTGTCACTAGAACTGATTAAAAGACTTTTTTTTTTCGTAAAATTGTTATTTAAATGAGGTTTACTGTTTTGTTACGGAGGCAAACGAGCAAGTGCTCACTTAATGTTAGATGCTCACCGACTTTCGAAAATATCTATGGCAAAGGGGGATTCCCGGGTGCGTTGCCAGACTTCAGAGAAAGTGCACGCTCTTTATATTTGACGTCTCTAAATCAATTCTAGTTAATAATTCTCTCAATTTTAAATGAGCTTCAAGCTGCTTGTGTTTAAACAAGCTTTCCCATACAATTGAATTGCACTTGCGGTATTTTCCTTGCAGTGAGGTCATCCAGGTGGGTCAATTTTTGCCCCCAAATACTAGTGTGCAACTGTGATCGCATTGCAGGCTTTTTTATAATTATAAAATTCTGTTTATAGGAATTTTGTTATAATATTATATCCTGTGCTTACTTTCTGTTTTGCATTTTTCCTATCGAATGAAATGTTTGGTCGTTTCGATTGTAAGTATCATAAGACAAAAACAAACCAAAGAAGTTATGTAATAAACTTCGATATTGCTTTGTTTGTAAATGCGGTCTCAATAATGAGTTTTATATTCAACCCGAAAACATAAAATCTGAAAAGGAAAGTCTCCGAAGTCCACTCATTGCCAAACCGAACGGTTTCCTGATGGCCTCGTTGGGTATATTTATGTGAATAAGGGTAAAAATAAATATTTTTAAATTTGGAACAATATGGCGGACAGCGGGTAGCCATAAATCTAAAGATGGTCGTAATCCGCGAACAACGTTTGGAATATTTTATGAAGGGTTGCCACTGCAGTTTTAAGGTTTGAATATATTCCTTATTCAACATTTATTTTAACGGTACAATTCATAATGTTTTCAGTAACAAGAAAGGAAATCAAAGTCGAAATTAAAATGTATATGACGGAACATTATTGGCGTATACATTGTATGGATTGGAATTTTTCTAGACAGGATTTTTTAAAATTCTGTGATTTTACTTTTTTTATGTATTTAAAATTTTAATAATACTGGAATTACGCAGACAAAGTCGTCGCCTCTAGCTAATAGTGTAAGTAAATGCAGTACAGGTAAATAAAAACAAAAAAGCTTAATCTAGACGTACATTTGTTTGAGGAAAATCATATAATTCTAGAGAAAAAAATATAATTCTAGAGGAGGAAATTGAAACTAATTTCCTCCTCCGTGCGGGCACAATAACAAATGTAACAAAAATATAATTTTCAATATCGGCTTTCTGTTGTTGGTTGCATTTCGTGTGGGAGCTTAATAATGGCATTGTACTAATGAGCCGGTCGGGTAATGGTAACACTGCAAACGCATTAGTGCATCATTAACCTAAACGGTGGGAAGCAATCGGAAGTGCGGGTTATATGAAGGAATTGCCTATTACACATCGATAACTGACCTATTTGGCGTGATTTTAAAAGCATTTCAGGCACACTACGTATACATGCGTATAATAATGGCGGTACTACTCGGCTCGAACAGAAGCGTACTTGTAAGAACTACTAAGGTGTGCGTAGGTAACACACTATTTTTATGCGATATCTATCAGGAAAACTTCTATAAATATCGGGTCAGTTCACCACGTGTCGCTCGAAAGCTTTTACTATCTTCACCTCAATTGGATTGCAGCAGTAAGATTTTTTTTTATTTATATATTAGTGATCGAACTCATGTTGTGTGGTTGTCAGATGGGACGACTGCTCGGATATATTTTGATTATATCTTTTTATGTATCTGTCTATATTGGCGTACTATTAATTGACTACAAAAAATATTTTAAAACATTAAAATAATTTAAAACATTTCAATGTACCGAAACTCAAATCGGAATCTGGACATAGTTTCAACAAAGTGCCACCCAGCCGATATTAGGGCAAGTTTTATCGTAACTTGGAAAATCAGATCCGATGTGGGTGCGACGTCGCCCCGGGACGCTTTTTAATTTTCCGCTAGCCCTCAGATTTATATGTTTTCACTTCGCCCGTCAATTATCGCCATTTTTAATTTTAACGCAACGTTGGACCCGAAAAGGCGGCCGTTTCAATTTTCGTTATTCCTTTTATTTCGTCATTCTTTCATGAGTAATAATTTGAACCCATCGCGGTTGGCCGTACCGATGTCGAATGACCACGGTCATGGTAATTAACTGTGGACCACGGCCACGGTCAAACAATATTGTAGTCGAAGTTCCTTCACATTGACTTTTTGTGGTGCCGCCAATTTTAATTTAAAACTTTCTGTCGCGTTGAAAATTCAAAGCTTGTTCGTAGCGGTAGTTTTAAATTCTGATATGTTCACGCATATATATAATAGACCATATATTATGCTTATATTAATATTATAAAGAGAAAAGATTTGATTGTTTGTTTGTTCTGAATAAACTCAACACCTACTGAACCGATTTTTAAAACTCTTATCATTAAAAACACCTTCTATAAGCGATATTCGCTTATAGGCTATATGTTTTTATTTGTCTATCTGTCTTCCTGAGTGAAGCCGGGTCAGGTTAAAAAGAGATCAACAAGCAAGCTGGTCACCTGATGTTGTACAGATGGGATGAGATGGGTATACTGGTTTGCTGTACCATACTCATCAGAAATGAAGAATAGAAGAATACATCTATATCAAGGCTGTATTCTGTTAGCACTCTGTTAGCATTCTTAACACAGTCGAATCGGCCCATTTTTGTAACAGTTATTTTTTTGATATATTAACATCATCTTATAGATATTTAAAATGAGAAATATGTTTCTTACTTTTATTTCATTCGTTCGTTGGAAACGCAAGATTATTTATTAAAATAAAAAATAAATAAAGGCTAAAGCTAATTGCAGTAAATAAGTTTGCTTAAAGACATTTCGCCATTAGTTTCATAGAAGGCTGAGATAAACACAGTCAATGGATAGATAATTATTTCAATGCCCCGACTTCCCCTAATCTCTATAATTTCCATTTCTCTCGTCTTCCCTTCTAAACGTTTTCGATACAGTGATTTAAATAAAAATGTAACTCTATATTATCAATTGTCATACTGGCTAGTGTAATAATCAATGTATATTAAATACTCTAGGCTGTAACGCTGAGTAATAAACGTCGTCTGCATGTGTTCTAAGGTTCACAGGCTGCGCGGGGAGGGTGGGGAACTGCAAGCATAAAGTTTCTAATCGACGGAACTTTTATTCCCTAGCTTTCGAGTTACAGCCCATTAGCTTTGTAATGGGGGAATGTTCGAAATTTATTTTATCATTTGTTGGCACGTGATGTCTTTGTCTAAGTCGCGGCTGAGTGAACGAAAGCAGAGGCTTCCTTAACGACGGCTATAATTAACAGGCTCGTCGACGTCGGGATAAATGCAGATTAAAATAGTAGATACATACGCAGTGTCTATTTCTTCCGCCGCGTTAACTTACTTCTAGTTAGTAGTCTTAGAAGTGGTCTTATTGGACTTTTGATACCTCTTTAAATCCACTACTGATGTCTTTTAATGTTTTTAGATAATCGGTGGTAGTTATCGATCTCCGTTTTTAGGTCCTGATTAGGCACATTTAAGGTTTTAAATGAAACGGGAGGTGAACCCATCGTCATGCGCTAGGAGACGATAAAATCCGAAAACAAAAATTTGTGACTTTTTGAAACACGTACACGTACGTTTTGGCTCTTTTTGAATTTGAATGCAAGACCCAAAGCAGAACACATACATATTATCGTCATCGTCCACCAGCTCGATTTTCGATTGTTTAGAATAACCTCGTGTAGATTTTCATTGAGGCATAAACTGCAAACGTTCTGGTGTCCTCATCGCGGCGAGACGGTTCGTATGCGTCTGTTATTTATTCTTCTCTCTCTGTGGGGGTCGGCGCACGTTGCCGGCATTAGACGCCGAGGCGGCCGCAAGCCACCTGAGGTCACGTAATTCAAACGGCACATAAAGTCAAACGCTTGCAATAAATACAACTAATACCTTTAAATACAGTCTTAACTCTGAATAACGAACTTCTATTTAATGAGAACTCTCAAAAAATATCTCATTAAAACATGTAATTGACTAAGCTTGTTTACATCGAATTATATTCAATCCATTGAAACACTATCGTAATAATCACTTTGAATAGTACGCTACTAATTCTATGCTTCTGCAAGCTAGAGAAAATTTAGAGGCCTATAAATTCAAGTATTCTAGCAAATCCAAGGCCCTGCGTAGGGCTTACAAAAGGCTGTTGGCTATATGCTTACCGTTTATTATATTATATTTGCACTAATAAGGTCGTATAAACCGTAAATCTAAACCGTAGTGTAATTCGGTTGTTGGAGTTTATAAATTGAATTTAATTTACAAACCCTCAACGAGCGTGCGCTGAACAAAGTGAAATGGGAATATAAAGAACGCAAACAAACCAGTTGCTTTGCTCTCGGCTGTGTGGAATGAAAGCGACTACAAAACTTGTGAAGTTGCGACATAAATCAAGCCACGTCTTACCACCAGCTATAAATACTTCAAGGTAAAGGAATGAAGACTCTAAATCAAAGTCATTAGAGTCGTTGTGCAATGCAAACGCATCGATGGAAATACGGAAGCCCAAGGGAAAGTGTAGTCAAGGAACAAAGATAAGTCGGGATTGTCGCACGGCTCTTCTGCTAGGAAATTACAACTAGCACAATACAAAGAACTCCCAACCTCCTCCGCGCCGCTACTTTGAAACTTCCAGCCTTCTATCAGCTTAAATCAGTATGCATTTATAAAGAGAAATTAGTTTTAAATCAAGAGGTAAGAGTAATAATCAAGTGCAAAATAGTCACTATCAATCCGGGGTTAAGGAAGTTTTATATGTTTAAACCTCTTATATTTTATATGTTAAAGCTTCTGGATAATGTAGCTTCCTAATGGCGAAACAATTAATTAATGTTTCACAGTTTATCGTATTTAATATGAGTAGGATTTAGATTAGATTATATAAATTGTACATTTAGAGACCTCCTAGTGTGTCCTCCTTAAAATATGCGATAGCTTGCGACATGAAAGTTTGTAACAAACCGTTTGAATTGTTTTTACTTCTGAGCACAATAACCTCGTAGCAGAATTCGGAGTTCCTAATCAGTCATTTCGTATTGATTTGAAATTCGAATTTATGTGGGAATCAGTTGTGAAGAA
Organism: Papilio slateri; assembly: GCA_018246275.1. Classification (NCBI taxonomy): domain Eukaryota; kingdom Metazoa; phylum Arthropoda; class Insecta; order Lepidoptera; family Papilionidae; genus Papilio; species Papilio slateri. Next base: position 8,308 of record DWTW01001372.1, read on the forward strand.
ATAAATATTCTCTCAGTTGCAACGTGTTAAAAGTTCTGTTTATCCCACTTTCGCTAGAAGCTTTCTCGTTCATACAAAATTAAAAGTCTCATGTTTTAGTCAGAGATCGGGCTTAGGCGGCGTCCGGTAATCCGATTTCATTCACCAAATAATGAACACCATTAAACTTACAGATCTTTAATCTATAGAAGGATGTATTTTTCTTAAATAAACGTACGAATTTGAAACTTAACTAGGCGTTATTAAGGTCCCCAATATCGCCATAATTTTTGTTAGGGTAGCTCAATATAAAACGATAGATAATTTGATTAGTAATGGAAAAATAACCTTGAGGTGTGGGGCTAAAAGTTGAATTTTGCTTGTATTAATGTTACGTTTCAGGCCCGAGAAGATATGCCGAACCCCAGAGCAGACGAAATATGAGGATTAAATTCCTGTACTGCACTTAACAAGACTAATTTATGCGCGGCTTGCCTGCACCGTGCGCGCTGTACTTCGGCTTAACTGAACTAATTGAGAGGTAATGGTTGAAATTTAACGGCGATATGTTTTGTTTGTAAGTTCATTTGCACTTTGGTTATTGGAGCCTGAGCATACTTGACTTCGCCTAAGAGGTTTGCCTTTTAGCAGTAGTTGAAACCGAACCCAGAGGTTGATATTTAAGTATGTTTAAGGTTTAAAATAAAAAAGAAATCGAACATTATAAAACGAAAATGTGGTGTAATCTTTAATTTCCTTATATAAACGTCCCGATAAGATGTGAAGTGGTAAACATCAGGTAACTGCTACGTATTTTCGTAATAATGGTGTGGATGTTATTGTAAATATTAATTTCATTGAGATCGTTTTATTTGTTTCTTTAACAAATTAGTTAGCTTTAACTCAAATAATATAAATAATGTAACTACTAGAGGGGCGCCTACTGATGGTCAAAAGTTATCCTGTCAGAAACCGAATGCTACGATTAACCGTAATAGCATTGATGAAAAATATGAAGGGTCGAAGAGGAGGGCTTTGTAGAAAAATCAATTGTATGAGATGTAAAAGAAAAAAAAATGATCAAATCTGTTGAGAAGTTGTAGTAGTAGGAGATTACCATGTACGACCTGTAGTGGGACGTGGTATTTGGTTACAAAAATATATATAAAACATATTTCTCAGATATAAAAACAATTTTAAGTTACATCAATCAACGTAAAAATAAAATTTACGGTCAATATTAAATATCAAGTGGTATTAAATATTGAGGTTAAATAAAACGGGAAGATTTATTGGAGCAAGATTAATTCCGCTTCTCTCTGCGGAATAGACGGATCGCTTGCTCATAAGCGAGATGGCTCAATAGAATTGCAGTTTGCGATGAGAATTTATGCTGATAAATATTCCTATTCCTATTCCTATGTGACGCGACAGGTAAGAAATAAATGCCTGAGTTTTAGTTTTCACAAATGCTATGTTGAGTGTTACATTTACGCAGAAAACAAGGTCTTTTATCTTTATTCCTATCATTTACTTTTAATAAGTGGTAATTGTGTTTATTATTTCACTTTTTAACTGGTTGATAATCTCACCGCTTGTACTCAAATTAAGGTAGACATCATCGTAAAAAAAGGGTTCGATACAAAAATCAGGCCCTAACCACTGGATGTTTGTGTAATAGGACACCGCAGCCGGTGATACCCTATTTGAATACCATCTATTTTAGAATATCTGTTGGTTTTGAATATTTTTTGAAATACATCGTTAATAAGTTAAAATAATAAATAAAGGTTTATAAGGAGAGTAATGAATTATTTTTTTAGAAAAAATAATTTGACAAGCGGTACACACTGAATGATAACGACAAAGGATCAATATTTGAGGTAGTTCATGGAGCAGGCCTACGTTCAGAAGTGTCTCATGGCTCAAAAAAGCACTAATAAATATGGACATGGATACGACTTAGTTTGCACAGGTATTTTAAGAGTCGAATCTACTCAAAACCACTAAAACATTAAGAAATAGTAAGCATGGTTAAGACGGTTTTTTATTTAAAATAGCCTCAATTTTATATATCTCATTTAAATATAACGTCATAGAAAGTTCTAACATTTTTATAATGTGAAAGTGTGCGGTGGTTAGTGGAGGTGCATCATCTTCCTATCTCATCCGAAGGCAATTTCACGCCACGTCGTGATAGGCCTTTCGTATAATACGCCGCGTCGCAGAGCAAATGTAAGGGCGTTGGAAATTTTTGCACTCATTTTATTCAAACAACGTATTACGTAATTCCCTTATGGCTGCCGAGTTTTTGTCGTTTTATTAAGTCGCAGCCAATTCGGCGGCAATGTATTTGAGGTTAGGTTAACATCTTTTTATGGTTTGTTTTCTTTTATTATGTAAATCAACCTTTAATCTTTTATCCTAACCATGATAGAAAGGGAATAAAATCGTATTCTATATTTCTACGTTTTTAGGTTTCAAACGGTCGTTACTACCTTGCCTTGACATCTCTTAAAAAATACTATTCTACAATGGATAAAATTTTCACTTGCTGAATTTTACCGCTCAGTTTTATTTTCTTCCTGCTCTTTTTCCCGCTTTATGTGGGGTCACCACAGTACGACCCAAGTCCATACTGTATTAAGTTTTGGCTATAGTTTTTTAGGGCCGCCTGCCTGACGCCAACTTTCCTCGGGCATATATATGAAATAATAGAAATATTTTACTAATATTTCTTTCAACCATGTCTAACCAAATTTTAAACTTTAAGGGCGGTAGAGCCCGCAACAACAACATGTGTTGCACGAATGGGCCGGCTCGACCGGTGCAATACCACGACCTCACAGAACACCGCGAAGTAGAAGTATTTCTGCGTTTCGCCTGACGAGTGAGGTGCCGGAGGCCCAAATTCCCTTCCCCATCCCATCCTTTCCTTATAAGGATAGGATGGGACGCCCTCGGGAAAAATCGGTTAGTCGTTAAAAAAATTCTCTGCCGATAAATGAAAAAATCCGTTAAGATGGCACCACTGACATGCATTCAAATTCAAAAATTTGCTTTGTTTTTGGTTTAAATAAACAGATATTTTTAGGCCAGGAACCTTTTGGTGGGTGAAGAACTAATCAGTTTCATAACAATGGAATGAATGGATTAGGAATCCATAGAAACAACATACAAAAAAATCATTATTTATTTATAGAAAGAAGATTAAACGATTACGTATACCTCTAACATTATACACGTAGAGTTCTGCGAATCTATTGAAGTCCACCATCGCCGTCTTCTGCTGGCCGGAGCCGAACAGAAAGTTGGTGAGATATTGCGCCAGTCGGGGATCTATCTGCGGACCCCAGAATTTCTAAAACATAACATGAGAACAATATCAGCATTAGAAAATTAAATATTAAAACGGTTTAGCTTACTATCTTGCAGACATGAATCAATTTTAACCACTTAAAGTTCTGCCTCTGCTATGGCGACGTCACCGACTACGTATCTCATTAGTTAATATCAAAATGTTTGGTAGGCAACTCACTTTGCCATGGTGTGGCGACGTCGCTCATTTGGAAACGAGGCCACGAGTTATGGCTTTCTACATGGCAACGGGATACTTCGACGGCCTGGCGACACTGCCACCAAAATGTACGCTTGCAATGCAACATGCAGCTTGCCTCACTCATTGACGTAAACGAACTGACTGAGGAGACGCCATTGCTACTCTACCTGATGACCGTTGGTCGCCAGAGGTATGGGTCGCTGGCTACGTCGCCGTGGCGTCCTAGTGAGACAGAGCTTTTAAAGATATTACTAGATATATCTTTACTATGCAATAATAAATGCACGTGCTTTTTATTAAAATATTATAAATCCGGCTTCGTACCAGTCTATTAAGCCTTCTTCAGTCAATTTACACACAACAAGGTAGACACACACAGATAGGCGTGGCGACGGGACTTTGCTTTATAAAATATAGTGAATATTTAGCATAAACACTTAAATTAGTTTTTTAAGTAGAATTAGGGTAGTATTTTTTTTAATTACGATCTTTTGTCTGGCGAGATGTTAAAGGATAGGCAATGTCCAGTGACGCGAGATAGTCCACACTCCATTGGGCCGACCAGTTAATTAGAGTACAACGGAGGTGACCCAAATATACATAAACCGAGTACCTACTAAGTTAAAATTTCCTTATTTCATTCCAAAATAATTTATCAATCAACTAAAAGTAAAGACCTTTCAATGATCTATTCATTCAGTATTAATTACGATACGCGTAAATTACGATAATTGTTGTAGAAGTTACCCCGGTTCGGGTCGGTGGTATTTAAAAACAATACAAATTTACTTCTACGTTTTAAACAATGGTAGAACTCGCAACAAAAACATCTGTTGCATGAATAGGCCGGCTCGACCGGTGAAATACCAGGACCTCACACAAGACAGGCGTGAAGTAGAAGTATTATGCGTTTCGTCTAATG
>DWTW01001373.1:0-12766 GCA_018246275.1 Papilio slateri
GTCAGGCAGGCGACCGACCGTAAAAAAGAAAACTATAGCCAAAAACCTATTACAGTATGGACTACGGTCGTACTGTGTCGACCCCATATAAAGTGGGAAAGGGGCAGGAGAAAAAAAACCAGTGGAAAATTGTTAACAAATAGACAAATGAACGATTACCCTGACAAACGCTTTTCTTAGAGTAAATGAACCTTAAGATACAAATATCAACATTTGACAACAAAACGTTAACTGTTGTCTGTCTGTGTCTGTCAATGACATGTCAAAATAACAAACTCACATAATAAGGATGCCCAAGGATTTCCATCAAGGATAGACACGATCAATGCACGTGCTCATTGATCTTTTACAAACCCTTTACATACTTCCCGGCAACAGGTTGACTTTAATAAAACAACCTATAGGACAAGCAGCTCTACAATCTACTAGTTATACCCAGGCTTTAGATAGATTCCTATTTTCAGACAATTTATAGTGTTCATTTTAACTCGCATAAAACAAAGTTACTTGTTCTGATTTGTGCTGACCTACTAACTGATTGTAGCAGAGACTTGAAGTTGTTCCAGAAATCATAAAAAAAATAAATAAGTGACATGGTCCCGCAATGCGCTAAGTTATAAAGTCACCTTTATTACTCGGTACGTCAGCTGTGAATCAGTTGAATTTTCGGGAAACTTCGGCGATAGGCAGGCTCATGTTGTCGTTATGTAAAAACCGTAGCGATAAACGAAATTATTTATTAGTTCCAATTTTTATACACGTTCTCAATATCAATATACGAAAAGAATCATATGTTCATTGACTGTAAATATTAATAATACACCAACAGGCAGAATTATGAAATGCAAATTGTTTTTCAAAACTATGTTTAATTTCGTTGTCGCAGGACGTACATTACACTCGAAACAAATTGAAAACGTATAAAAATTTGCTACCTGTAACAGAATTCTAATATTCCCAGAAGAACATGAATAAAATGAGTGTAATTAACATCATTAAAACATCAATGCTACGGTTATTAGATCATTAGGACTGATGAATCACTATCCCCCATTAATAACTTATGGCGAGTTGGCCTGATTTGTTGTTAAGAAATTTATTTTATAGTGGCTCTACTAGACTAATAGTAATGAAACGTACCTACTTACGAGTAGAAATAAATTGAATACGTATTTATTCCATTAGAAAAAAAACATTCAAAATATATAAAAAAAATCACTCCTAATCATAGTCAGTGAGTGCTAAACCCACAGGGATCCACTATACTTGAGATATGGATAACGAATGGGTCTAAATTTCAGTCATTGCAATATAATAAAGCATACAAATTCTCAACACTCGGCGCTCGTGCAGAGCGCTTTATTTCATAGTTACGCTGCAGATAGAAAGAGGTTTAAATAATTTGCTGCCGTCGGTATTCAGAGAATGGTATAATTATGTGGCCACAGCCAAGTGCGGCCGAATACTTTCTAAACTATTGCACAACGTGACGGCGAGGCATCCCTTTTACGAGTAGTGCTTATTTCTATAATGAAAAAAAATGCATTTTTTTTCGTTTTTATGTCAATGACCAATGCCACCTGATATTAAGTGTACCACAAATGACCCCATAATAATCATATGGGAACGTTGATGCTGAGAGCTTTTTTGTAGTTTTTCAAATTTAAATATTGGCACTCATTGGCATAAACGGTACTTAACTGCTCACAACAAAAGAAAAAACACTCCGCGTGTCTTTTTTTTAATAAAAGAAAATAGCTTTGCCGTCGCGGGGGACTAATATGGAATTAATGTGTCAGAATGTTACTGACAAAAAACCTACAATATTTTTCCTGTGTCACACGATAGGTGCGCTACCTACGGATACGTGTCCTGGGCTCGATTCCAAGAATACACAAATGACAAATGTTATTTTCGGGTCTGGTTAGTAACCAGTATATTTGAATAACCTCTTTCCGTAATATTAAACCGCTTTATGTAACAACGTACAACTTTTTCATATGCCGTCTACACAACTATACAATAAAAAAGACGAATATTTCTGTTTATTTATTTTATCGTTATAGTAATTTCCTAAATATAATTCACATTTCATTACAATTTAAATTTAATTCAATTTCACTCTAGGAACATTTAAATACTACGCATATAAATCAATACGATTAACGTCAACAATAATGTCTATAACATGAAGTAAAACAAAATAATAACAGCATTTGAAATATTGCCATACTTTGCGGTCGTTTCTTTTTCTCAACAGAATGCCTCTTCTGTTCTAGACATAAAGCACACGGCTTAACCGCATGCAATCCCGTTGACTGTCAACTAATGTTAAACGGAAATCCACGATCCGCGAATATCTTAACCGGAATACATTACCTGTGCGGCCAATTAAAGCGAAGTAGATTTGTCCTCTGTCAACGATTGGCTTTGCAATTTTAATAGTGGTGTAATTTACTGAGCTCGATTATTTCTTGTAAAATCTGTTATGCAAAATCAAGCCCCGCCCGGTATCATACTATTGCTTCGTGTAATAGTTTTTGATGTAAAATTAATTTACGTTAAATTAGCAAATATTTTTATGTGACGGTAATACGGTACGGTAATGTGGTTGCTACCTTGTAAAACGTACGGACAACACAATAAAACCCAGCCGGCAACATCCCAAAACACCACATCAATGTGATTGCAACAAATGTAACCAAAATACAGATCGCTGTCGTATTTAATTGGGCCGTGTCAACGTAAACCGGCACACGCAAGTGCACACACACATTTGCGCAGGCCACGCATATTTGTCAGCGTTACCTTGTTGGAATAGCGTATACAAAGTTGCCCCGTAATTCCCGGACCTCGGCACGTAATATTACGATTTCGCTTATATTTAACAAGTTGGTTACCCGCAGGCGCCATTGTTTTGGTTTTTTAAATGCGTAATATAAACTTGCGTTTCACGGTTGTTTTTTTTTAATATAAACGTAACCATGTAGAAAGGGTTAACGCTCAAGTTAATCACAGCATGAGGAACTTGATGGAGCCACGCTTCGTTTTATATAAATACTTTTTAAGCCACGAAAGGAACAGAAAAAAAAACAATTTATAAAGGGAGGAAAAACTTCGTAAAGTTCTAAAGAAATAAGACTTAAACACAACTTGGATATAGTGTTTAAGAGCTACTGCCACGATTCTCGTAGATTCTAATACAAAGTCGTAGCACGTCGCACAGACTGACACGTCACGAAAACCTCGTTATACTATCGCCATCTTAACTTAGGAAACGTTATTTATTATCATGTCATTACAGTGTTGACATATTTACAAAAAAATACGTAGTAAACGAAAGGAATTATTAGAAAATAATTACATAATGTAACAAATTACATTGGAGGATTTCAAAACAGTGTTGTTTATAGTTTTGTTTTTTTTTTAATGTTAATAATAGTATACATAGACAAAATAGGACTTACCTAAGCGATGCACGTACGAATAAACTAATTTGGAGAGGTAAACTATCCGCCGCTGAGCTGCAATTTATGTAAGAACGCAAGACATACTAATTAATTTTTTTTTGACTTTTCAATTTAACCATTAAAATACTTTTATCAACACCTATTATAATACTGAAATAAGATTTGGCCAGTTTGTGTGGTTAACTAATATAGCCTTGTCATAAGCGACCATTATTTTCGCACGCAATAAAGCGACAGTGTCGTGTTCTACTGGCGACCCGAGATAAATGTGCCCAAAGTGGATAAAACGGAAACTTTCATGACACGTTGTACATTAAAATATCACTCTATTATTATATGCTAAGCCATGACACGTTGTACATTAAAATATCACTCTATTGAAACTCAATAATAGATGATGGGCAAATTTTTCTTTTAATCATACAGTTGCCATAATAGTCAAAGAGTTGAATTATCTGTGTACAAAACTAGATCGACCCCTGAATATCGTATTACATTAAAATTTTAAAGTTATGTAATAAAAAAATTACTAGAAAAGCGCAATAATGTCGGCGAAATCTATACGATAAAGTATGTCGACTTGACCATGACGGTTACATCTTAATTAGTTCCTTAAATAAAATTATAAGCTCTAGTACCTATTTATAGTTTATACTAGCAACTTGCTCCGTCTTCGCTCGAGTAGATAGACAAATAAGAAAAATTGGTACAGTAGTTTTTGAGTTAATCCGGAACAATCAAATCATTTCTCTTTATAATGTAAAGTAAACGGGGTAATCATAAGGAATAGGAGAACATTAATAAGACATGAAACTTAAACCTACGATTTCAGATAACTCTATATAAGTACAAGAAAATCTGTCTTAATGAAACAATATAAAAGTATAGAGGGATCGATATAAAATAATAGAAGCGCCTGGCGTTTTCTTAATGCAATAACAATGTAGCGTCAAACGATCACAATGCAGGCGCCGGCGTCAGAGACAAAAGTTTAATTAAGCGATGTGACATGTGACATCGAACTTTGTACTTTGTATTCTCTTTTCTTATATTTAAGTTAAGATATAAAAAGGAATTATTATCATCTAACAAAGATATAAGTTTATTAAATGGCTGTATTTTTTATTAGTGGTTCTTTCACGATCAACCGATAATTTAAATGAATGCTATAACAGACCTTTAACCAGTCCTCCTCTATCTATTTTCCTTAAGAGCGTGTTTTACGTCATCCAATTTTCGTGGTATAAAATTAACATTTTTGTTGCAATCTCTGCAGCAAAGCTAAAATTCATCGACCGATAATTTATTCCACATATTAAATTTTTCACGTATTATATAAAATATTCTATGAACTAAAATTAAAGCTTTCCTAAACGCAAAACGAAATGTGCTTTGGTTAGGTAAAATTATACTAATTTCGCACGAGGAACTCGAAATCAATTTCCCTTAAGCGATGCTTGTGCACGAGGCTCAATTTGTAAGTAGGGCAATCAAGTAAATTTCCCCTTGGCAAAATTATAATTCCCTGGTACCGTTTGCATTAACTGAAATATTTTTTAACATGAAAGAATACATCATCATAATCAAATAATGGTTTATAAATATCTTCAGGAGAAAATGAGACAAATGGTTTTTGTGCACACTCCAATGAAATCTTTTTTCGATGCTGGCTATTTCTTCAGAATGCCTTGTTCGTACTCAATACTACTTCGATACATATACACAGAATTTAATCTTCAAACAGTTAATGACATTGCACCGAACTTATATGTAGGAAATTGGAACTACGTCTAGCGAATTGGAATTCTTGATGGTATATGCCCTAGGAGGGTGGAGGTCAGACAGGCGACCGGCTGTAAAAAACTGTACCCAAAACCTTATACAGTATGGACTACAGTCGAACTGTGCCAACCCCACATAAGTGGGAAAAGGGTAAGGAGAAAAAAAATTGTACTTGTGTACCTTCTGTAACTTCTGACAAAAACATATGCTGTTTTCGTATTCGTACTAAAAGAACACTTATTAAAGGAGAATATAAATGTTGGTCGTAAAACTGCTATTAGTAGAATAATGAGTGAGCCGCAAACTTGGCAGATTACACAATTTAAGTCTAACCTAATTAGAGAACAAAAACTCATCACAGAAATTTTCTTTTACAAATCCCTTAGCTGGCAAATGATCCAACGACCCAAGATAAAGAAACGAGCACACTCAGCCCAAGATTTTTCATAATAAAATGAGACATAAAAGACTAGTTCACTTGTAAATAAGTTATTTTATTTTCATTACGTTGGCAACATCTGCAAACGTGTACTTTTTCTTCCTGCCCTTTTCCCACTTTATGTGGGGTCGGCACAGTACGACCGTCCATACTATAATAGGTTTTGGCTAGTTTTTTTTACGGCCGGCCGCCAGGCTAACGCCAACCCTCCTCGGGCATATGCAATCGTGTACTATAACTACAAAACAAGACGCAAAGTTTAAAATGAACTCGCTAATTATTAGAAGCAACTTATAACAGCCAACCAAAATTAGGTTGCAAAACTTTTTATTGTACTACTTAGGTTCAAGTAGTGCAATAAACTTAAGGAATTTATATAATTTATGTGGATTATTTACAATTACGATGTGTTTGATGTGGATCATGTACCACAAGAATTATAACATCTTAATTATAGTTAGCGAATTGAATCTTTAACGGCATCGGCATTATCATGTTGAATTTTCGTGCGACACGAGTAACTTCTAACGTTCATCGGACAGATAGTTTCTCGGCGACAGGTAATGAATTATTGCCACTAGAAACGCACCACTGGACATATCGAATAAATAATAACCAATAATTTTTGTAAAGCCAATAACTAGCTTTGGAATATCTTATTGTTTATCTTTACTACTATATAAATCTGTAGAGTCTGTCTGTACACTCTGTAAAAAAAAAGAAAAAAGAACTGTAGAATCACTGACATCAATTCTACCATTTTTTTTTAATTTTTAGTAGAGTTGGAGTCGAGTTTGTTCAAAGTGCGTAGACCTAAATAGAACATTGGCCGACAAATTACGGAAAGTGGATTGTAAACCACGCTAATCGAGTAACACAAACTAATTAAGGAATTGATGTGTCCATATATACGTGTGGAAACGCAATGCCTTACACACAATCGAATAAATTAATATCACTACAAATAAAATGTAAGAAAAGAATGAAAATATCTTGAGTAATTATATGAAATTAATTAGTAGAGTAACCGACTTTTTAAAATAAAAACAAACATATATGTATGTTATTCAGATACCAGAAAAACAAAATACTATGTTAGCACTGCGTTCAGGTGGATAAACATCCTGGTTGTCGCGTTTTATAATATAAAAAAGAAAGTAAATAAATACTGAATTGTACCAATGAATGTAAAACGGTACTAAATTTCTTTAGCAGTTTTTTACGACAAGAGCGGAAATTGATACTGTCACTATAGTACTCTGTTAAATTGTTTGTTTCTGTATTCAGTGCCATTTTCCCATTCAACCGAGTGGCCTTAAGTTTTGTGTTTTAAAAGTTAACAAGGGAATATTTAAAATTATTTTGTTTACAAAGTACTCGGTAACTAGGTACTCCCATTGTACACACAGACAACTTGATTTCAATTTCCGCTACGGGCTAGTAAAACAATAATATCCGTTTTAAATTGGTCAAGTAATTTGTAAATCTCGATTGACTAACATTTTTTACCAAGAGATTGCCGTATTTTCAGATACGTAAATGGATAAAACGCTCGTTACAATCTAACTTCATACTCATGTGTGCAAACAAAAGGAAGAGTCACCAGATATTAAGTTGTAGGACGTTACTGGCATTTAAGTGAAAAAGAGAAGAGTAGAGATTTCAATATCTATCTTTAGATCCTCACTCTTCGGATAAAAGACACAATATAAAGATTTCGTGCACAATCGACGGCTGACGATCGTATCTTGAGGTAACATGACCACCGAAGATATCTTCACCCACTTATAAGACATAAATTAGACCTGACGGAGGGAAACAAAAAGAACAAGCGGCTTTCCTGATGTTTTGGGTACACAACAACATCCAATCCAAACAAAATGCAAGAGCAATGCACGTGAAATCATGGCAATTGACACAAATTGTGAAAAAAGTATGCAATAATATAAAATCAGATTTTACCTTTGTTGCAGGTAAGCCTCGTCGCGAGTAATTACTTCCTCATCACTTGACCTTAAGTAAGAGTCAAGGGGACAGGGTCGACCAGGTATAATGAACGTTGTGTGATCACCGCTTTTCTGGGTCATGGTATATAACCGTGAACAAATGTATATTACATTTGTTGGTAGCTTTTCGTATAACCAAGTATTAACAGTTTATAGTTTTTACAGTACAAGAGCCAACACTTGTGGTTCTTCGATCAGAGTCAAACTTATTAAATCAAATTGACCACTGTTAGTAATTTTAATGATGGAAACACATGCTGGCAGGAATAATAATCTGCCGTCCAGAGCGTACCTAAATTGTATAGTATGTCCACTGCGCCAATAAATTTGTACACTATGTAATTTAAAAGATAAAAGATATTTCACTAGAATATCTTACGATTAAGACATTTCTATACGTAAATCTTTTATCTGATTGCACACGGTATCATTGCTATCGCGCGACACGTCTGCCAAACTTGGACCGTGAATCTTACCGTACATCCGTTAACAAGAAACTTCTCGTACGCGTAAGGAAAGCACAGCAATATCAATGTCTTAATGATATTGAATATGGTCTCGTGTTTAATTAAGAAACTTTGACTACCACTTTCTTTGACTAAATAATTATACTCTAACATTTAACGCTACCGGAATGTCGCTGTCTATTTTTCTGCAGTTTATTAATTCACAAATGTAACATAAATGAACTTTTCTTATTGCCCTGCCCGGTGAGGCTACCGTCTGACTTGACAGTGATCGTGCAACGGGGTTCGAAGTTTAAATTTTTAAATTGAAGGATTTCGTATGATCTATGATTCATGTACAATTAAAATGACATTAGGAGCGCCATCCGAGTCTGTACCCACCGTAACACCGTTTGTAAAACGGTGTTATGGCTCATGTTATATGGACCACCATAAAATTGTGGTGTTGAAAAGGACCAAAGGGCGCTGTAAGCAACGTATCCGCTTTTGCTGTCATAGTATGCTATCAACGATTGATAGTGTGTACAAATTTATAACGATAAGTGGAAACGTTAAAGTTAGATTGTACTGGCTGATCTGTAAACTAAAACTGTAAAGATATTTCAACGTCTCATTATAAAAAACGAACAAATATTTATTCGTGTTTAAATATTTTTGAACAAAATCGACTTTTGTAGTCGCTCTTGGGCAAAACCGTCAAAGTAATGTCAACATACTAACATCTTTATAACAAACAGAAACTTTACGGACACGTACCGTCGTAAAAAGTTTTATAACAGATGTCAATAGCTTTTTGTAATATGGACATCAAAAAATTTACAATATTTATACTATCACTAAAAATTATATCATGTAGCATAACATATATTTCGATCATAAAAAAATATATTTACTGTATCAGCCGATATTATAAGCCCTCCATTATTGAACATTATTTGAACACGCGCGTTCATTATTTAACATGTCCCTTCCATTTTTCACTTTAATGTGTAATTTCTCTGTGTCGTTAGTTAATCATAACATTTACATTCAAACAAATAAAAAGCTACGCACATTAATTCCACTGATTACTTTTACAACGTGTTTAATTTAAAACATAATTAAACAAAGAACAAATTTATAATTTAGGTAAGAGTAATAGATACATTGTGTTCATTTCCTGCAAATAGTGGTGATATGAAAAAGTGACAGATTGAAACTATGCTATAACATAGTCGTGGATTCAAATCTCATTTGTGCCTCATATCTACTACGAAGAAATCTCAGACGACAAACATTTAATATCTTACAACTTGAAAACCGCATGTAGGTTAATTATGGTATATCTATTAGGCCCGACTTAAACTGCTTTAAAAATGACAATATTACATTAATTCTTTAGCACAGCAACACACCATTTAGACGGCTCAAGCTCTCAAAGGGTAATAGAGAGGGCAACGCTCGAAGTCTCTCTGCGAGATCGCATCACAAAAGATATGATCCGTAGTTGAACCTAGGTAACCCACATTGCCAGAAGAATTGCAAACTTTGAGTGGCAATGGGCCGGACACCTTGCTCGTAGAACGGATGGCAAATGGGGCCAAAAGGTCCTCGAATGGAGGCCGTGTCTATCGTGTGGGTGTGTATCAGATGATTTGGTCAAGGTTGCGGGAGCCCACTGGATTAGGGCAGGGGACCGATCTTCGTGGCGATCAACCCTTCGCTTCAGCAGTGGACGAATATCGGCTGAAACGACGACGACGATGACATCAATTCTTACTTAACAAGGTCATACATTACCTGAAACAAAAACACATTTTATTAATACACATATAATAAAAATAAATAAACATAAATGGAAGGTAAAACGTAATTAATTATAACATGCCACGGTAAATCTTTTTACAGCTAAATTTTTCTAGTACCACATGGAAAATAATTAGGCCGATGCGTAAAAAGCAGTCTAACTTTTAAAGCTTTATTCACAACATGGCAGAGCGTTAAATACGCGATGGAAAATATGACGCGACTCTTGAATTATGCAAGCTTTATTAAAACCTCGTTCGAAGTGTAAAAAGTTTAATTAAAAAAATATGCCAAAGTACAAATAAAGTAAATAAGAATAAGTAATGTTTTAAGGTAACGTAGTTATCGACACATGTTTCGATACTGAAATTTCATGTACCCCATTAACCCTTTCACAACAGCCTATTAAGGATATATACACGGATTTTTTTATTAAAGTAGTATAAATTACAGTGTTTTTAGATTTTAACATCTAAAACACACTATATATACCATTATAATGGTAACTTAAAAAGTAGAAAATAAAGTCCACTATTCAATATATCATAAAAAGCAAGAAAAAAATAATTTTAAATAAAACGTGTGTAGTACTTGATATATATTTTATAAAAAAAATTATTGGTATACATACGGTTTTCATCAAATAAAATAAGGTTTTGTTTAAGGGTAACGGTGGTACTTTACTAGTAGCCTTCATCTTTTCATTAAAAAGGCGAGAATACCTCAAAAGTTAATGAAGTAACATCAATGTTACCACATTAACGTTACCCCTGACTGTATCGTAACGCGTAATGTTCGCGCACCATTCAGAATTTCTAGAGCAAAATGCCCATTACCATCACAATAATCAAGGCAGTCGGTTAAAAGCCTAGGTTACGTAACAATTACATAAAATTAAGTACCTACGCCAAACATTAGCGTTTGCGTGTGCCCGTGATTGCGTGTTCTGCTGCGTAAGTACGCGCGTGTGGCAAACGTAAAAAGCTTTGTAACCACGATGCATATTAATTTAATGTTTACAAAAGTACGGAAATATTCATCAAGTTTGTTACTTAAAACAAACTAATCTCGACTGAATAATTACTATTGAAAATAATTTCTTTTTGATAAGACATGCGCAAAACTTAAACCGATTTAATATGTAATATCATAATATACGTTAAATACACAAAACATTGGACATTTTCTATCACTAAGACCAAGATGAACAGCAGGTTCTTTTCGTGGTTAGATAAATCTACTCTAGTTCCGTTGCTTGAGACACGAGATCACCATCTTTAGGCATTTTTGATAGAAGAAGGTGGTTTAGCAGTTTACCTGATGTTAAGTGACCATAGGCATCCGCAAAAAGCAAATGAGTTGCAGAAGCGTTGCCTGCCTTTAATGGATAGACAGAGGAGGGGATTAACAAGAAAAAGGATATTTCCTTTTCCTATCTATCCTCTCCCCATTCAACCCCTTTCCCCTTCTCGGGGAATTATTTTTAAGAAAGGATGAGAAAGAGAATGACTAAAAGTGGGCCTTCTGCACCTCACTCATCAGACGAAACGCAAAATACTTCTACTTCACGCCTGGCTTCTGTGAGATTGTGATATTTCACCGGTCGACCTCGGCCCATTCGTGCAAAAGATGTTGTGGGCTCTACCACTGTAATGTTACGGGCTCTACCACTGTAAACAAACACTACGGCCCTTGAAGACGAAACGCAGTTATGCTTGCGCGAACTGCTTGGAAACAGAAGTAGGAGCCACAGTAATATCCGACTCAACACCTACTAAAAGAAAAACTATAAATTAATTTCGAAATACTCGATATTCGTATTACTATTTATAAATACCGAATTTTCTTCTTTATAATTTTAAAACAAAACTGTCTCGGATTATACATTGCTATTTTTTAAATGAAATTCTTCGCAAGAGAAACTTTTGCCTTACGTTTTAAAGTACAAAAATAAGGAAGTAAAGAAGTAAAGAAACGTGTGGAGGCAAAGAATTCCATTCTGAAGGTAAAACGTCGGCTCAAGTTTATGTTAGCGAGTGCACGTTTTTCTTCTCGGACGACTTATTTCAACGTAGTCTTGTGACGTGCGAAACGGAGCCGAGCTCAATGAAAAAGCTGAAAACTTTTTGAATCTGATTCAAAAACTTTTCAGCTTTTTAATAGAGCTCGAAGTTGAAATTTAATGGAGAATATATGTTAAAGGTTTAATACAATCTTTCTAAAAATATATCCAAAAACAAACACGCAAGCACAAAACTGCTGGCTCTACCATTGTCGTAGTTAGAACCTTACCCTGGTCCACAAATTAATTCTTAACTGTATAATTTTATAACTAATACCAGAGAAGTATTTAATGGTCACGTATAAGCATACGACCTACAAATGGATGACCTAATTAACGTAAGTTAGATAATAACCAAGGTTTACGGAGACCAATTATTAACTCACAGCCATTTCTAGTCACGATATGTTACATGATACGCAAAATTTTGCATGAAGAGCTGAGCTATTAATGACCTATCATAACATACTTTTTGCTTTTAACCTTCAAACGAATGGCATCACATCTAACTACTTTATAGAACTAAATAGAAACAAAACTTAAGAATTCTTTAACCATTATTATTTCAGTTAGGGTAGATTGTTAGAACATTTCGAAATAAGGATTTGTCGTTTATAAGTACACAGCTTTAATGTAGATAAAATGAAGTTTTAGCTTAATTCTCCATCATATATCATCTTTTAATCACTACATAGTATAAAACAAAGTCGCTTCCCGCTGTCTGTCTGTCCCTATGTATGCTTAGATCTTTAAAA
>DWTW01001374.1:0-12764 GCA_018246275.1 Papilio slateri
CATTTGTTGTTAGATCCACATGTAACTTAATTTGTAATTAAAGCTTCGTATTCAAAGTATTAAGATTATTTTTTTAACTAGTACGAAAGGAGACCATGAACACTCAATCATTCTTCATTGGCGTAGATGTGGGATCGGGCAGTGCCAGAGCTGCTCTTGTCAATCAAAATGGGCATATACTGCGGACATCAGTTAAGGAACTTCAAATATGGAAGCCTGAACCTGACTTTTATGAACAGTCCTCCAATGATATATGGGATTGCTGTGAATTTGTGATAAATGTTAGTATTTAGATATTGATAACACCAACTGTATCTTTCATACTGCATTCAAAGACAACTATGTAAAACACTTCATGAATTTGCAAACAAATATTTAGCCATCAAATTACAATTCCTTAATGTTAAACATATTTTTTGACCTAAACTATGTTGAATGTAATTTTTTTTTTCATTTTTAGTAAGATTCGTTCATTTCTCCAGCTGGTAAATTTTCCTGACAGATTCCCCACAAACCTTTACATTATTTGTGTTGGGAATATATCATCCTGTGCCAAAGAATGCTTAGTAACCAATATTGGATTATTAGTTTTCATAATTAACATCACAGTAGTGGTATGTTCATATTTAGTGATGTTATTGTTTTAATATGTGAGTTTTTATCCTAAGCATGGCAGATGCTATATCTCTGAAATGTCATAGGCCTACAGTCAATTGGGTTTATAGTTTTTTTTTTTTAATAACTACTGCTTGTTTTATCATATTATCTAAAACTGAATATTTATAGCATATAATAATCAGCAACATGCTTTGCTTAGTCAGTAAAGGAACTCTACTATGGACTACATATATACTGTTTTTTCTTTTTTCAATAATCTTTACTCTATGTACTTTGTTGGTGATGGTGATGACCATATTTTGAACAACAGTTTACTGACCCATCTCAATATTATAGGTACTAGATAATATTTGAAAATAAACTATTGTGATTTCCAACAAACATCACAAAATGTGCATTGTTGTATTAAAGTTGTGATACATTTTTTAAAATTATTTCTACAAATCTTCTCTCTGACCTACAACCAACATTCTGTTTAATAGTGAATTTCAATACACTTGGGTAATATAAAAAACTATACATAAATCTATTCATGAACATTTCTTTACTGTATTTCAGGAAGTTACTAGAAATGTCAATCCAGAATATATCAAAGGGATTGGCTTTGATGCTACATGTTCTTTGGTGGCATTGGATAAAAATGGTAATCCATTAGCAGTAAGCAACTCTAATAACAATGAACAGAATGTTATTATGTGGATGGATCACAGGGCTAAGGCTGAGGCTGAGTTTATAAACAAAACAGGTCATGAGATCCTTAAATATGTTGGAGGTAAAGTGAGTCTGGAAATGGAAATGCCGAAACTCCTGTGGTTGAAGAAAAATCTACCACACAAGTGGAAAGATTTTGGATACTTTTTTGATTTACCAGATTTTCTAACATGGAAAGCTACTGGATCAGAAAGCCGCTCACTTTGTTCTCTGGTTTGCAAATGGAACTATGAATGTTCCGTTGATGGTCAAAAGGGATGGAATGTAGATTTTCTTAGGAATATTGGGCTGGATGACTTGGCCGAGTTTGACTTTAAGAATATTGGCAATAAAGTTTTGATGCCAGGAGAGAAATGTGGGGGACTAAAGAGTGATGTTGCAAGATCTCTTGGCCTTGTCCTTGGTACTCCGGTAGCCACTTCTATTATTGACGCCCATGCTGGTGGTCTTGGGATGATCGGTACATGTGGTGAAGGAATTGCAAAGGAGATGTCGAGCAGACTCAGCTTGATATGTGGTACCTCCACCTGTCACATGGCTATAAACAAAAAGCCTTTACTGGTACAGGGTATATGGGGTCCTTATTTCAGTGCAATGGTACCTAACTTATGGTTGAATGAAGCTGGCCAAAGTGCCTCTGGCATGCTTTTAGACTATGTCATATCTAGTCATCCGGCAGGAATTCAATTGTTGAAGAAATATCCCACCGGAGAGTGAGTATTATATCTATAAATAGTTTTACGTTATATTATTGGAACATGTGGGCGAGAGAATTATTCTTGCATTTCAAGTTTCAATTTACCTAGATATAAGGATTAATCAAAGCAAGTTTTGTTTACCAAAGAAGCACATTAGTAATTGTCATTTATGTCTGGACCATGACGGAGGGGAATTTAAACCCGAATTTCACAACTTCATAGAATTTTGCTAAAAACTTATCTTGTAGCTTAGTAAATCACTTTTTTAATGTTATAGTCATATGCTTCCTGTTTGTCTTTATGTATAGCGCATGTCTTTTTTTATTTATTCAAATTACGTGTTATCGTTTTAGGGTGCGTAGCCATTTAAGGGGGCTGTTATCAAAAATGACAAAAGAAAAAAGATTAAGCGACGTAAGTTTGTTAACGAAAGACTTCCACATTTGGCCGGACTATCATGGCAACCGATCGCCGTTGGCCGATTCATCTATGAAAGGAATGATTTGCGGGCTCACCATAAACAACAGTGAAGAGAACCTGGCATTACTCTATCTGGCAACGTTACAGGCTTTATCGGTAAGCTGTTTTAACGTATTTATTTTAGTTTATTGAGCAACATGACGAGCAGGGCGTTCACCTCAATTGTGAGAGATATGGCAACTATGTCTATCATCGTCAATGACTGTTACTACACAAAGTATTAAAAACAAAGTACCGTTAATACCACGTTAAGATTTTTGACCATAAATGTCTTGTTTGTGCAATCCCACATAAAAAGGGGGATCGGAAAGTAAATGCCGTTGAAAGGGATTTCTTATAAAATGCACCTGTGTCTCTCTGCACTGACCTAAAGCGTGTTCTAGAGCACCTGGGTTATGGTGACAGGATACAATGCTGCAGTCCTTCAAGGTATGCTTCGCTGAAAGATCAGATTCATTGTTATTCTAGAAACCGAATTAATTATGGAGGCAAACTGCCCCATAATCTGGGGCAAATTGTTCGAGGTGTAGTTGGCAATGGATGTTGTCACGCCCGATGATACCTACGTCTCGGAATTGCCCCAGGTCCTTCCATGGCTGCTCTTGATCCACGATAGAGTGGGTACGGACAGATTTATTGTAAGAGTACTAGTTTTACTTTGGAGATAACAAATTTATTGTGTTTTATTCAAGTTAAAGCGTTTAACTTTTTTATTTCAGTACGGTACGCGACACATTATCGAGACTTTGGTGGAAGCGGGCTATCAACCATTCAAATCGTTGCTCATCTGCGGCGGTATATCGAAGGATCCTCTGTTTGTGCAAGTACAAGCGGACGTCGTTGCTTTGCCAGTACTCAAGCCGCACGAGTCGGAGTCGGTACTGCTAGGCTCCGCGATTCTCGGGGCGTGCGCGTCGCAATATTTCAACAATGTTCAAACGGCCATAGAGAACATGGGTGGCAACGCCGATGTTGTCCCCCCAAATCTAAATACCAAGTCATTCCACGAAAAAAAGTACAAGGTGTTTCTCAGAATGTTCCAGGACCAGTTGAAGTATAGAGAGATAATGAATTAGTATTGTGATATTATTTTAAACTTCTTCCACATTAAAAAAAAAACTTTTAATAGCAGACTGGTGTAAATATAATCAAATATTAAAAATATAACAGCTTAAGTTGCATGTTGTTCATTTTAACATGGGATAAATATACAGGGAATGATAATAATTTTACATATTTACTTATGCATGAGTGTTGCCTAAATTACAGAACTAATTAAATTTTATTTTTATAAATATAAACTACAAATTAGAATAAAAATATAAGAAACCGTATTTCAGTTTTTTTTTATTTTCACAAATGACTAGATGCTAGCGCAGCATCAAACCTGGCGTGTGCTCTGTGCAGTTCCCAGAGAGGTAGTTTTCATTAAGTCATAAAAATAATCATTGTGGCCATGCTTTAAACCAAAAAATGTGCTTAAAAAGTCAAGCTGCGATGGCTTTATTACAATGTATGGATGAATGAAAAATAGGAACAAGAAAAATTTACGTAGCAAAAATAAGGGACAGCGTAGGTAACATAGATATTCTAGAGTCTAGAATAAGAAAATCTCTAGATTCTTGATGAAAAACAAGAGCTTGCTGTTCATTGAGAATCTAGAGGACATACATAATTTATTATGCAAGTTAATGGTATTTTAAAGAAGGCCATAAGTGTGTGAATATAATAGCAATGAGAAAGTTGGATGCCAGGATTGTATAAAAGAAACTGTTTTTTATTTATTTTTATAAATTAATGATTAAGAATAAGAATCAAGATTAAATTGAATAACACACAGGAAAGATATTTAATAGATTTCCAAAAAAGGCTGAAAACAATAATGTCACATAAAGATACAATAAAGAACACTTAAATAGACAATAGTGGACCTTACAGTACAAAGAACTAAATACTAATTATAATTTTTTCATAATCATTACACCAACTAATTAAGTAACTCGAATTACAAAAACAAATATGTCCTAAATAATTTCTAAAGAATTGTACTCCCGAGATTCTAATCAATGTGTGCAGCAATGTCACAAATGAATGTACGTAATTGGCCAGCCATTATAATAATAGCCGACAAACAGCAATCAGATTTTAAGTACTGAAATAATAGTTAGTTTGATGAAATATAGAGCTATAATTTAAGTTGAACCTTTTTTACAGAAGTGTAACAATAAAATTATATAATAGTATATATTAATCCATCATGGATTTTTATATGTCAATGGCAATGTGTAAACTAAACTATTTTTCTGCAATATTATAAGAATATTATATATTATATATATGTTTACTTCTGGAGACATTAAAATTAAAAATAGTTAAGTAACAATGGTAGCTTGGCTTTTTCAGATACTTTCTCACAATATGAAGGAACTATTAATTTATATAAATTGAGCACTTCCTATGAAGGGGCAGTATGGTGACTAAATTGCTATTAAACATGACAAATCTTCCAACCAATGCAGGTCAAGAACAAAAAAATATAACTAATCTGACCTTAGTGTAAGATAATTCGTGAAAATATAAGAAATGTGGAAAAGTATATTGACTCTTGTATAATGATGTGATAAACTAATGTCAATTGTGTAAATTGGTATTAATATTATAATTATCATAGTGTAAAAATATCCTATAGTTGTACTTATTTTAGCAACAATGTGAAACAATTTCAATAACTATAGAAATGAACAATTTGCATTAGTTCATATGAATAATTTCATCATCATCCACTCTTTGTTTTTTGCTGGTATTTGAGGGTGTTTGCGGTGGGGAGCATCCTCCGGTATCACGCCGTTTGCTCGAGTGGCGAGCGCAAGTGTTGCCAGATAAACGCGCGGAGTTTGATTGCCTTGTCGGTGAAAACTGTTTGAGCATTTCAACATCATTGAATATTACTTGAGCCCCTCCACCACATGTGGGGACAACATCTCCTTTGTACATTGTCATTTCAAACTCACCATCTGTATCCTGAGCTTGAGTGACAAGACAGTACTTTGATACTTTCGAATTAGCTATATCTTTAACATTAGTCAACTTATTAACATGTTTGCTGTGACCAATGCTTGGCTTTAACACTGTTCCCAATGGTACAATGTTCTTGGGCGCATGTTCTATCCATCCGCGGCCATCGGCTGATAAGGATCGTTTATGTCGAGGATTAGCGATGGCCACGCCACGACGAGAAGAATGCGTGTCTTTTGTCTGTTGAGCTGAACCAAATGGAGTTAGCATATGTGCAGGCAGAGCTCTAGGAGTTGACCCTGGTGTGAAGTCACGGGTACTTGTTTGTGCACCCACATCTCCCATCATTTTAGGTACTTGTTCTGTATGGTTATCCCTTTCAACTTTCAATGCCTCAGCTATGATCCTTAAACGATTCTCTTTATCTTCAATAACATTACGCAATCTTTCACTCTCAGTGCATATTTCCTTTGCTTTTTCATGTTCAGCTGCAATTTTGTAGTTATATTTCTTTTCCAAAATTTTCTTTTGTTTTTCCTTATCAAACTTATTTTGACTGAGTAGCAATTCTTTCTCTTGAAGCTCTCTTTTCAAAGATGATGTGTACTCGGTCATTTCATTCATTTTCCGTTGATGTGACAAAGAGGCAGTTTCAGCTGCCGTGAGTCGTTCTTCTAGAGCTCTAACTCTTCGTTCTGCTGCTGCCAACTGTCCTCGTAAGGAAACATTCTCACTTCTTACCTCTAGAGAATCTTTCTCCAATTCTAATAATGCTGATCTCAGTCTTTCATCTTTTACAGCTTTACTGCGTTTTAAAATTTCCCTGCGGTTTAGTCGCATTTCTAAGTGGGCTTTGAGTTCTTTGATGATATGATCTTCCTGGGAACTGCTTAACTTTAGACTAGGGAAATCAGGTCCAAGGCTATAAACTAAACCTAAATCGAGTTCTAGTTCTTTTGCATCAGGTCTCATTATATATTCCCGTGCAGTTGTAAACAAACGGTTAGCTTTACGCCTACCTGATTTTAAGCCTATTTCTGCAGCTATATCTGTAATCTGTGGTTTAGCTACTTCAACCTCTGCTGCCATTTCTGCAAATCTCATTACTTGGAGGGTCTCATCATAGTCTTCTGCTCTGGGGTTGGCACAGACAATCATACGCACCTGTCCCTCTCCCTCAAAGAAGTTTTTAAATAAATGAGTTATTTTAGATTCACGATATGGCACTTTATTTTTGGCACCAAACAACTGATTCTCCCTTAACAACTCCAAACAAGATCGAAGAGTCATCAATGATTTATTAATATTACCTGCTTCTTTTAATCTCTGACCAGTATTTTTAGTCCTGTTAGTTCGTTCACTACCAGCTAAATCTACCAGACTGAGTTGACTGATTTTCAGTACTTCCTTGTTTTGTATAACGGCCTCACCCATTTCATCAACAGGTGCCTGCACTAATCGGATTGTGAATACAGAGTGACTTCTACTAGATTCTGCATTCAGATTTGTATGAGCCATTCGCTTTCGTTTTAAACCTAAATAAAATGCCTCAAATGCTTCCTCTGCAGATTTGATTTCAATTTCAGTTACACCATTCACATACATATTATGAGCTGCATCTTCACGGATAATTTTAGCAGGCAAATTTTTGGTTAAGGGTGGCCCTTCTTCTAGTAAATCAAAAACACTGTTATTGTAAATCTCAACATAAGAGACAAATACAGCATACTGATTGTCTTCGTTTACACCCTCCACTTTCGTAATGTCGGTCGAAGACATTGCTAGATCAGGATTAGAATTATTTTTTTTACCTGATTTAAATTTATGCAGTTCCTGCTGCCTTTCTAACATTGCTTCAGCCTCACTCTGAATATCGAATAAGTTCATTTTGTCAGGTTTAAAAACGTATTTGTGCGCTTGGTAGTCATTGATAGTTTTAAAAATAATGTTTAAGCAGCGGGGTAGTAAGCCGCAGTTCTGAGGCTCGCCAGTCATAGTGAATGTCTTTCCACTACCGGTTACACCGTATGTAAAGAGTAACCCACTTTTTCCTTTAATTAGTCCTTCCACCAATGGTAAAGCAACTTTATCAAACACGTCTGCTTGTGAGGTTTCTGGCGGGAACACTTCCTTGAAAGTATATTTCATAATTTTGTTACTTTCATTTCTATAGCTAATTGCAGTCGATGGTGGTGTTAACAAAACTGTATTTGAAGAAACAATCTTGATGCAAGAATGATCATTTTCTCGTGACATTGGTCGTAGACGGCAGTAAACTTGCACTGGATCTCTCTCAGTAGAAGCCAAATTCTGTTTGCTTCTAGCCGGTGTTCGTAATTCATTTAACTTCTGTCTTGATTTAGCCGACCTCATTATGCTTGCTTTAATATTATGACTTGAAGAGAAACAAAGTATTATATGAAGACGGTTTGAATTGTTAACTAAAATTAAATCAACGGTCACTCATGTTACGTTACATTTGAGGTGACGTTTTACTTTTTTTTACACGAATTGAGGCACTGAAGTTAAAACAACCAAAGAGTATGTATAAAAATTCCTTGTGTGATTATTTTTTTCCAATAGTAGTAAATCCAATGTTTATTTATCAAGTAGGTAGTATCTAAGAACAAATTATTATATTATTACTATATTTTATAATATTAATACTGAACGTAGAATCCAATGAAATTAATATATGAACAAAACCCATTGTTTCGTTTTAGTTTTTATAAAATTAGTTAATTATTTAAAATGCCAACTCGCTCTAATTTTTAATATATAGGTTTATTGATGTGTGATATGTGAAATATCAAATATCAAGAAAACGCTGACTCGAAGTTTTTCAGCTTCGGAATTTTACATGTTGATTAAAGTGTGGGTTCCTCTTTGTCGTTAGTGTTGTGGTCATGGAAATATTGTTATATCCTTCTGCTAGTGAGTACTGTATCGTAAACGTAAGTAAGTAAATTTACTTCGCACTCTTTAAGATATTCCGAGAACCCTGTAGTTTCAGCTTAGTTTAGCCTAGCATTAGCTAAAAATGCTGGAAACACTGACAATATAATCTCTTCAGTACTCTATGGTAAAGATCTCCGCACCATACCTTAGCTCTATGGAAAGATGGTTAGTTGGCCGAGGTGAAACGGGTGGAGATTCATGGCATAATCACATACAGTTGTAGTTTTATAACATAAATTCTAAGAAAATGTTAGAAGTATTCATATACAATAAATATAAAATATCTTTATCCTCATTTTGGTAATTAAATCATAAATGAATTGTCAATATTGACAAACAGGTACGTATATTATCCTACTAAATAGAAATGTACTCTACTGTACGGTATCCCCAACTTCTTAATAACCCTTGTTCATTAGTTGGATTATATAAATCAATAACTTGGAAGTGATCGTTAAAAAACTGTAATTTACCAAATTAGTTTGTTCAGGATGTCGAAGCGGTCAGCAGAAGATGGTGGCAATGGCAGCAGTCAGCCACCGATCAAGAAGGTTCACTTTGAACCTCATCTCATCGGGCCAGTATCTACTCTTGAAGAAATGGACATCAAAGTCCTTCAATTTCAAAACAAAAAATTAGCTCAAGTAATTACCCCAATGCATTAATTCGGTCACATTATTTTGTAATTGTCTTTTATACACAATAAACTTGCCTTGATGAGCTGTTAAGCTTAAGTTTATATAAAATCACTCTATATTTCAAATTTACTTAACTTTGGTTAAGTTTAATTATTCCTTCTTGTTGGTTCTATATTTTATATTTCATTTTGTTTTACTGTAATGAGTAATTAACTTTTTATATTATAACCTCTAACCACTGTTATTATGTCAACATCGTTTTTTTTATCAATTACCCTAAATAAGTTTTTTTTTAAATTGTAACATCTACACATTACAAAATGTATTTATAATTAAGGGAAAGGTATAACATAATCAAAATTTTGATATTATTGAGTATTGTTGCTATTGCATTGTGAATCATAATCATATTTTTAGAGAATAGAGCAAAGGCATAGATGTGAAGCTGAACTTAGAGCAAGGATTGAACAATTGGAGAAACGTCAAACACAGGATGATGCTGTCCTATGTGTTGTGAACCGATACTGGAATTTATTAAATGAAGACATACGAGTTCTGTTGCAACGTTTTGATGCTGAAACTGCGGATGAATCGGAGAACAAGAGTAAAGTGTTTTTTATATAATATTTTCGTTTCTTAATAAATTCATTATTTGCTTGCATTATAAATATCCGTACCGGTATTATTTCTAATTTTACAAAACTGAAACACAAAAATTATTGGTAATGATATTATTACTTATCAGTACAGCTTAAAATAATGAATTGGAATTAAAAAAATATTTTGAAATTCATATCTGCTTGCTTACGTGCTATGTATTCAAATAAATACTCTGTAAATTCCAAAAGAATTGACTTGAGTTAATTATTAAATTTCTAATTACAATATAATATGAATTATTATCAAAAAGTTATATTTATTAATACTTGCTTAATATTAAGGTTGCATTCAAAAGTAGCAGCAATAAATATGTAGAAAGGATGTTATGATTTTAGGTATACTACATGTTTCTGTGTTGTAGATGAGAATGAAGCAACCACTTCATTCCTAATGCAGTTGTCAACATGGGATAAGGAGGAGTTGGATGCACAGCTAGCCAACAGAGTTCAAGTTAGCAAAAGGGCTGTGGCCAAAGTCCTACAGGCATTTGATCGGTTACAGCAGAGGAATGACAAGATTTGGAGGGCAATCAAAGGAGAGGGAGAAGGTAATATAGTAATAGTGTTTGTTCTACTTCATAACCCTTGTCAAATATTTTAATATGTTTGAAACCATAATGAAATTGTTGATAATAAAAATTCTAATTTTTAGAAAGTTTATGTTACAGTGTTCAGAACACTGTGGTCACCCAGTCGGGTGATCCCAGTCCACTCAACACCTGACCACTCTGATGTTTAGGAACTAAAATCATTGTCCATCTTTCTGCACACTTTTGTGGCCCATTATTTTAAACTGGAAAGGTTGCTACTTTAGTCAATTTGCAAAACACGACCTAGTTAACTGACTCTTTCTAATCTAT
This sequence comes from Papilio slateri, assembly GCA_018246275.1. Lineage (NCBI taxonomy): Eukaryota > Metazoa > Arthropoda > Insecta > Lepidoptera > Papilionidae > Papilio > Papilio slateri. The sequence continues at coordinate 10,638 of DWTW01001374.1, forward strand.
TTTTATATACCTCAAGATCTTATGGCCGCACTACTTGTGTATATAGTCTTGTATAATTATGAATTATATCAAAGGAATGAAAAGTGTTAGGATTTAAACTTTTTTTTAAAATTGAGTTACATGTATAGATTAAAAATTTGATTATAGTGTTTGGTTGGTTTAATTCCTTCATTGTTTGAAACTAATTATTTATAAAGATATCAAGGAAAAGAATTCAAATGTACTTAACAATCAAAATTCAAGATGTGTGATCATCAAAAACTTTAAGGAGTAGGTTCAATAGGTGGATAGTTATTTAAAAGACTGCAAGATTTCTAAAACAGTTATATACATATGTTTTGTGATAGTTTTGTAAAAATTTATTACAGAAGGTGCACCGGCACCATCTTTGGATGAAGTGGTCCGTGCAACTAATGAGGAAGTAACGGCAGAAAATCGTCGCCTTCAAGCTATATGTACAACATTACAAGAAAACCACCATGCGATGACGCTTCGTGTGGCTCAGCTGCAAGATGCCGTAAACAGTCGAGATACAGAGAATGCAGAATTAAAGAATCAGATTGATGATTTGCAATATGAACTTATGAAGGTGCGTAATATGTTAGCTATGCCTGCATTTGGTTTGATAAAAAACTTGATGCCCTTTCTTGAGTTACACTTTTAGTGTAACCTTTCTACTTTTTTTATAATTTAAAGCAACCTTTGGAAGGTTTCCTGTTTTTTTTTTTAAAGATAGTGACATGGGATTGCATAAACTAAAATCTCCTTGGCACCTAGTCTCTGAGATCTTATATCCTCCTCCTATTATTATATTGTCCATCATCATCTCCCTGCACTTGTCTCACATAAGTGTTTTGTCAAGCTTATTGTTTGTGCCTATGTTTCTTTTTTCATTAGAAAGCAGACATTAGATGCATTCTTAGATGCCATTATATTACTATGTATTTGAAAATATAGTATGGTATTCTAATGAACACGTTTATCTATCCATTTGTTTACAGAGGTCATTATAAATGTCTACAGTATAGCCAAGGCGTGCAAACTAGTTAATGATAGATACTCTTCCATTTGACCAACCATATTAATAAGAAATTGGTATCATTTGGAATCTATTTCTCTCTAGGGTGGTTGTACAGATTTAATTTTATAACACTGATAATAACACGCCTACCTATGAAAATATTGTATAGATGACTAAAAACTAACCAATGGAACTTTCAAAGTCATAGTAAATTTTTATTTAGTTTATTTCTACAAAACTTTATTGCATGGAACAAGTACAAGTAGTGTAGTAGAGAAATACAAATATTCATATACATACATCAATTAATACATAGATACAAAGATAAATACGAAACAAAGTAGGACTCCCATCCATGGTATAAGTTTTTAGATGGTATACATGTATATGGTATAAATAAATAATACTGAATAATGATTTTAGGTGAGATCAAGAAATGACAAATTAGAAAATCATCTAGCAGAAGCAATAGAGAAGCTAAAAAGCTACCATCAGTCGGGCGCCAGTGCAAGTGGTGGGAGCGGCAGCTCAGGGTCCGGTTCGGCGACGCCACTGACGGCAGCGGCTGCGGCTAAGCTGGAAGATGTCGCCGCCGAGTTGGAGGAACAACGGGAACTGGCCAACAACCGGCTCGCCGAACTTGACCGCTTGCACAGACAGCACAGGGATACATTGAAGGAAGTGGAGAAGCTTAAGATGGATGTAAGTGTAACAATGATGATGGTGTTTGTCTACATCTACAGTCTACAGCAGGGGTGAGCAACCCGCGGCCCACGGGCCGCATGCGGCCCTAATACGTATTTTGTGCGGCCCGCGGAGGCTTTTACGACACGGATTTTTAGCGATAATTGAAATATACCGTATCCAGGTTAAAGTTTATCTATATTTGTCTACTACAATATCTAAATTATTAGATTTCAATGTTGTTAGTACTGCAATTTATAAATTTTGTTATACTCAATCCCATATTTAATTGATACCTATTTTGTCCATATATCTATTTCGAGGCATATATAAAAATGATTTTGTCCCGCCGATCAAATAATATTTTTTTTAGCCCTTTGCTTGAAAAGGTTGCTCACCCCTGGTCTACAGTAATATAAAGA
>DWTW01001375.1:0-12762 GCA_018246275.1 Papilio slateri
TTGGATGAGGATGGCAAGGGACGGATTATGACCGGATCCTTAAAGTTGTTGTAAAGTTAATAGCTTATAAATAACTTGACAGAGGTAGCTACAAAAGCTACCTCTGTCAAGTGAACTACCTCAGAAGTGAAAGCTTATTTTCTGTCAACAAGGAGTGAGAAGTGTTCAAGGCAATAAAACAAATATATTTACAAATCATATATTTATGTAAAGGGTCATCGCACTTAATCTAGATTTTGTACATTTTTTTCGTAATGATTAAATTAATATTAATACTTTTCACTCTAAACTAAAAAAGCGAAGACAGTAGCGCAGCACTCTGACTCGGAGCCGAGTCGCCGCACAGAGCGGCTGAGACGCGCGTACACACGCGTACAGTGGTGACTCGGCCGGGGCTAGATGTATTCATATTTATTGGGGATAAATAATGTGTCGTCATGTCGTTTATAGTCTTGTATGTACTCTTAAACATGCTGCTAATGCTTTATTTCAATTTACAAGGCTACAATAAGCCTGATTATAAACATTTTACTGCTTTAAATAGCAAATCTATTCCCAAAATTAAGTAATTATTACATGATAAATAGTTGACTGTTATAAACTAAAAATACTTAAATATGATATATTTAATATACATAACCGCCGTTGGAGTCATAGCTTTGGTTGATGGTGGCCGGGACACCGCTGGAGTAGCCCCCGCCGGAAGATTGGCCCGAGCCGCCTGAAGAATAACCCGATGATCCTCCTGATGAGTATCCGCCAGAGCCTGCGGACGCGTAGCCGCCGGCGCCGCCAGACGTGTAGCCACCCGAGCTGCTCGTCGAGTAGCTGCCCGAGCCGGCCGAGGCGTATCCGCCGGCACCGCCCGCACCGCCGGACGAGTAGCCACCTGCATCGCTAGAAGAATAGCCGCCAGCCCCGGCAGAAGAGTATCCACCGGCGCCGCTGTAAGAATAACCACCGGATCCGTGGCCGCTAGAAGAGTGACCTCCGGAACTGGTTCCTCCAGAGGAGTATCCACCGGAACCGCTCGAGGAGTATCCGCCGGAGCCGTGACCTCCAGAAGAATGTCCAGAGCTAGACATGCTGTAGCTACTCGATGGAGTGCCGTAGGAAGTAGAAGGTGGTCCATTACTTGAAGATGGTGCCGAAACGGCAGGGGCACCGTAGCTAGAAGATGGTCCGCTGCTTTCGAAACTACTGCTCCCAAAGCCGCTACTTCCGAAACCGCTACCACTGCTACTAAAGCCACCGCTGCCATGGCCAGATGAAGGAGCACCATATGAGCTAGATGGAGCACCATATGAGCTAGACGGTTTTGGTGCACCGTAGCTTGTCGAAGGTCCAGTCGGTACACCGTAGCTAGTCGCTGGAGGTTTAGCAGGGGTGCCGTAACTCGTGGAAGGAGGACCGTACGAGCTTGATGGTGCAGATCCACCGTAAGATCCTGAAGATGGTGCTCCGTAGCTAGAAGATGGCGTGCCATGCGAACTTGATGGTGCAGAACTGCCGTGAGATCCTGAAGAAGGTATTCCGTAGCTAGAAGATGGCGTACCGTAAGAGCTCGATGGCGCAGATCCACCATGTGAACTTGACGACGGGGCTCCATAGCTAGAAGAAGGAGCACCATATGAGCTAGATAGAGCTGATCCGCCATGTGAGGTTGATGTAGGAGCTCCATAACTTGACGATGGAGTGCCGTATGAGCTGGATGGTGCTGGTGCACCATAACTCGAGGATGGGGCGCCGTAACTAGACGATGGTTTTGGTGCGGGAGCACCGTAACTCGACGACGGAGCGCCGTAACTAGATGATGGTTTTGGTGCTGGAGCCCCATAACTCGACGATGGGGGGCCATAGCTAGACGAAGGCTTAGGTGCTGGCGCTCCATAACTCGACGATGGGGCACCGTAGCTAGAGGATGGCCTAGGTGCTCCATAACTTGACGATGGCTTGGGTGCTCCGTAGCTCGAAGAGGGTTTGGGTGGTCCGTAGCTGCTCGAAGGTCGAGGGGCACCGTAGGAAGAGGACGGTCTGCCGCTACCGCTCGATGGTGGTAAGTACGAAGAACTCAGTGGTGCTGAAAGCAAAGGTTTCGGAGATTAATTTTTCGTAATATTTTCCTAAGATCTCTCTATATTGTTATGAGTAATTAAATGATTTTGTTACGTATGTTTATATAAGATAATAAGAATCGTGTTGCTATTATTATGCATGCATTGCAAAAGTTATTTGGTAAACTTCTCTTCATACTAATAGATCACCACATTTTATCAAAGCCACACTTAAACCTTACCATGGTGTTTAGCTTATAACCAAATCATTTAATGTCGCGTTTATATGACTACAACGGCGTAAGGTCACCACCACTATTCTATTATACATATAAAGGCGATATAAGGAGTACCCGTAACCGACGAGCATGTATGTGTAGATGTATGGATGTAGATGAAGCGACAGAGGTGTGCCAGGATCGCGCCAAATGGAAATCCGTGATCTCTGCCTACCCCTCTGGGTTTATTATTTATTTATAGTATTATTATAAACTGTTTTATACTTTTTATTGGGGCTTAGTGAGAATTGTCTCTATCTATTCTAATCTTTTTCTGCACCTGGATAACTCTCAAATCTTTGATTGTTCAAGAGATTATGACGTTAAATTTAAAAGGTAGATACACCATATTATGACAACATTTACTTACCATCGCGTTTGTAATGTTTCCGTACTGTGCTCGTGGCCACAACTGCTGCCAGGAGTCCGATAAACAACTGCAACGATACAAAAAAGTATTTCACCAATGTGATATAAAATGTGCCGAACTTATGCCAACCAGATGGGTAACAAACTGAAGAAAGGCGGTGTTAAGAGCACCGGCACTGGCGGTCATGTATGAATGTAAAGGAAGCGAGAGAGGTGTGTCAGAACTGTGCCAAATGGAAATCCCTAATTTCTGCCCACACCTCTGGGTCAAAGGCGTGAGTGTAAAAAATGTGTTTATTATTATACATCTTCTATGAAAGTGAAAGATGTAAACTAAGAGTAACACTACTTTTAAACAGCAAATGGTGCACCTTACGAACTTAGTAATATATCGTTAATTTACGTTGCCTTTCAAACCGGAACACACAAGTAGCTATTTGGTGACTAACTTAAAAGGGAGACGAGTCAAATGGCTACCAATTATTCTCGGTTATGATAGGACTGCTTATTTTAAGAATAAAACGTAAATAGGCGTAATAGGCATGATTCCGTAGTCGTAATGAGGCGGGCAGACGTCAAGTTTGGTTCGAATGATTCTAGAACAAAGTGAAACATTTTCCGCGCAATGGTTGTTTTTGCGCAACTCACGAGTCATATTCACACGGGTACGGGTAACGCGATGTGCAGAAATTGTGCGGCATCTGGGACGACTCCACGTTGCGATTTTTATACGAGTTATGACACTTTTAAAAAAAGTTTCATAACGATGTTCTCTAGGAAGGATTAACTTCTGGATGGATCTTATCCATTGCGAATTGATGTTCATAGTCCCAGCGGTTTATCTGGGTACCGATTTATCTCCGGGAGGATGTGGTAACAAATGTTTGGGTCTGACAGTAAAAGCAAAAAGAAATGTTAATAAAATAAACATAAGCTATGAAAACGTGCACAGATTCCTTATCATCTCCACAATATTAACTATTTATTTGTAAGCGGATGCAATAAACATATTATTAGTTAGCAACCCGCGCCCACTTCGCCTGGTAGAATACAAATAAAAATAAATACACAAATAAAATAAAGCCTAGGTTACTTATTGATAGAGGAGCTTCCTATTGCTGGTAGATTTTTTTTAATCGGCTAAGTAATTTTTGAGAAGAAGAAGAAGAAGTACAACGTACGAAAATGAAAATATTGAATTTGAAACAATTGATTTGTCAGACGTCTTAGAATAACTTGTCTCAAGGTTAAGAACTAAAAGAACAATAGCTTATTTTATAGATGATTTTAATATCTAGAACAATGACAGCAAAAAGGCAAAAGGAAACCAATGAATTTCCGTTAAACGGATTTAATACAATTATGTGTATAATTGTATTAATATATAATTTTTTTAACACATTCTACACAATGAAACGCTGTACCATCGTACCCACACTGCACAATCGTATATGGCTTGTACAATATGCATAACACTAGTCTACTATGTTGTTGATTATATTTCTGTGTTATTCGATCCGAAGAGGTTAGGATAAATTATGATACATGCAAGAACTGTTTATAACTGCCTTGCATCTAGATATCAGGTTGCAGTTCACCCGGTGTTAAGTTGCGAGGCTACTGTACTGCGGTGTTAATTCTGTGCCCGTGGCGCCCGCAGCCCGGCCCTGAACCGCGCGGTCCAAGAATTACCACCAAGGTTGATGACACAATAAGAACACTTTACTTTTTCGTTTATCTATTTGTAGACATCATTAACATTATCGCGTGTTTATTGTTGCGTCAAAGTTATCACGTTATAATCACGTTTTATTTATACCAAATTTTCTGAAGCATAATTTGCAACTTGAATAATCTTTAGTCACTTCCTTTTCGTAGAATGTTCACATTGTAAAATGTGTAACTCCGAAATATTGTTTACAAAACAAATAAGGAGGGAACGCAAGAAAGGAAATCGCTTGTGTAAACTCAAGCGCGATAACTTTCCTTCCAACTTCCGTGTACGGCTGCCACTGATGTTACACTGTGTACAAACAGCGACCGGCTTGCGGAAGCTTCCGCGGGAAGTGATGATACCGTTGTTTTTACAGATGTATATAATTTCGACCTTCATTATTCAATGAGTGCTTTGGTTATTTCCCTTGAATAAATATATCCGTAGTATTTTAATTATTAATATCGATTTCTGTTCATTATCTATATATTAGGCGTCTTTTTCCTAATCCACCATTAAATGAAGTTGACATGAGCACATTGACTTTTAATGCATTTCTTATTACGTTGTCGATTCTAAGAATATACACGTTAATGATGTTCTTATACAGATTTCAACTGCGCTTTTGTGTCGTCTAGAGATTTAGATTCAGAGTAAGTTATATCGAATATGTATTTATCATTCATCTTCATGTATATTACTGCCCCAGCATGTTTTTCCGTCGGTCTTCTTATCAAATTCCATGATTTACACCTCATTTAAAATCTTATCGCGCAAGTTAACGACGTAAAAATAGACCACATCTAATAATGAACCGCTTCTTCTAATTTAAAGATTTAAACCAAATGTTCCGGTGCGCACTGCGGAATTTCGCACAGATGGACTAGTATATTAAAATGCTTCACGTATAATATGCATAGTTGGTACTAGTATGGTGTATATAGTATCGGTATTAAGAATGCAGGCAGCATCTGAAAGACACTAGTTTATTTCAAGCAATCGATCGCGTTATATTTCCGGTTGTTGCTGCAGTATTATATCCGAAGCCTTGTTTTATCAATCTCTTTGTGGGTCCCAAGTTGAGCGGCAAAGTGCGGGATTTGTTTAATTCTCAATTTCGCTTTTTAAGCATTTTTGTGAGCAGTTCACGTTTGTTTTTAACTGGCAACTAGTTAAATTCCTATTTGCAAATATCACGGGCGTCTGTAGGCGAAGCACGTAAGGCGATCTCGCGGCGGCGCGTTGCTCCGTTTGCCTCGAGCCGAGGCCGCGCACCGCGCACCGCGCACCGAATTCAAATCGTACCGCTTTCGACAATCTCTAAGCTGGATCTTTATCTGCGTGAAGATAAACTGGCGCTCTGACCGCGGTGCTAACCAGTGTCCGCGCGCTCTTTCGCTGATCTCATGCGCTTTCTAATTCGGTGTTTTTCCGTCAATTGTGGAAGGAAGTTTACGTTGTCACGTATCAAGAATAGGTAACAAGGATTCCAATGACAATTTAAAATGTAATAGCACAATGGCTAACCAATTGTAGTTTTTGATAAATCACTTACTGAATGTACCAGGTCAACCTTTGACTACCATTGAACTATTAACGTTACTCTTTAAGATTATCACAAAGCATACATTTTGAATCTGTTGTACATCATCATTTAATACATATTTCACTACCACCTAATTAGTCTTTGGCTTTGTACAAAATTAATGATCAATGTTAAAATTAATTGAAGAAGGCGTGCGCGGTGTGTGTTCAGTTCGCACGGAGTTTGTTTGCACCGAGTAATTAGTAGCGAAGCCATTTGTATTCGCGTTTCGATATTTGTAATTGCGAAAGCTTCCGCCAAAGCTCTGCGGCTGCGGTCGGGGGTGATGCTATCTGCTCGCTCTCGGCGGACAATTGATAATGAATCCAGATTAATGTTTTGCATTGTTCGCAATTATTTATGTTGTTGTTGATATCATTTGTTGAATTCACTAATATCTCATTGATTAAAGATTTTATAACAGCTTATAGTTTTATAAAATGTCAATAAATTATGTAAATAATTTAGTAACATTCATATTCATCATTCTAATTAAGCTAAACTGGTGCTAGACGGTTTACAACGATAGTCCCTTGTAGGATTTGGAACCCAATATGTTATGTGTCGCAGTCCGAGCCCTAACTAACTAACAGACCGTTGGCAATTGACCACGACTAAAGTAATAGAGCACAAGATCGACGGCGACAATCGAGAGATGATTTTAAAAAATCGAAGCAGGAGGCCGGCCGTAAAAGATTGTACTATAGCCAAAACCTATCATAGTATAGTATGGACTACGGTCGTACTGTGTCGACCCCACATAAACGTGGCGCCCTTGAGTATTTGCCATTCTTTTACGATGCACCTCACCTCCACCTCTCTACACGTGCCAAAAATACCTACCAGTTTTAATACTGGCCTAATAACAGATTATCAGAAAAAGTTATTTGGACATTTATAATTATTATTAGAAATTAAGAACAAAACTAAAACCTAAGCATACAAATGGAAAGAGATATTTATTTTACTGTTGGCTGGCTGCTATTGAAAAGGATGCCCTTGTTTTTCCGAGCGTAGCTTCTCAAAACGGGGCTCCAGTTTGGAAATTACCGCTCTCATTTGTTCCTCCACATCTATTTTGACCTGTACTTGTTCTTTATTGCTGCAACTGCAGAAAAGCCTGTTTCGCACAAGTACGAAGTCGCGAATTGTAATAGAACTTTAATGCTGCAGTGCCGATGACACGATACAGAATGAATGCGCTCGGCGTTCATTCGACTCGGACGGACCGAGGGGGTTTGGGAAGCCCTGATTATATCACGATATATTTTTTATATGCTGTGGTCCCTAATAATGAAATATGATAATGAATTTAGTATTCAGTGTGTTCAGCGGTAGCGTGTGGCAACAGGGAGTCGTTAGAGAACAATGGCGGCCGCGGGCATTAGGGCATGCAAATTTATTTAAATATGGCGGCCGGCACGCTTCCGCGCTACTGCAGCGCGGGAAAAGCATCATTTTGACAATTCGCCAAAATGGAGGTCTTATTGTACTCTTAGTTTTATATATGCATTAGCATTCTAAATAACTGACAATCTTTGACGTTATTTTCGTCTATTTTGGTAACGTAGATAGAGGAAAACTAATATTTATGGAGATATGTATTCTCGGTACGGTATTACTTAGATTATTTGTATTCCAGTACCATATTTTATAATATTAATATTATTTAGGTTCATATGTGAATGGAGGTGTGTTTGGATCGGTTTTTGTGAAACATTATCTTTCATTTTCCTGGGAATCGAAGCCAAGACGAGACGACATAACAGGTGTTTTCACTCAGTAGGGCTGTCTTCTAATATTTTGAAGATCTTTTTAAAACAATTATTAAAGAATCAATCTCCAAGCAATTCCGTCATCCCCTTCAAAAAAAAATTAAAGTGGTTTATTTAAGGTTTTTTTTGTTGAGTTGGTTTAAGTTTATGAAATATTATATTTAAGAACTTGCCAATTCTACACGCGAGATGGTGCCATGAAAAGCGAGTTCAGACACGATTTGGCGTGTTCTACACCTGCCCGCTCCGTTACAGTAACAGGCGTGGGTCACGAGAGCTTGCGTCACAACTTACGTTATCATCACAACTCACGTCGCGATAAGACCGCAAGCGATGATACTTGCGGTGCTTCAGGAAACGTCGCACTCACGATGCAGACATGCAATAGATAGCCCTTATTGTTAGGTAATAACGTTTAAAATAAATTGTAACGATATAAATCTTGCTACAGTATCAATAGGTGATAAACGAAGGCCGTTGAACATTAAATGTTGCCATAATTGAGTCAGATTCGAGCGGACGGACGCCGTGCGACGTGCGAGCGGCGGATGTTGACAATGGACTGCGCAACAAAGCGACAAAGTATTGTTCCTAAACTTGTGCACATTCAGATCCCTGAATTTAACACGTGCGTAATTATTTTCACATACCCACATGCGTCGCAAACTGTAACGGAACACGTTGGGAAATGCTTCGCTTAATGAGTTGTTCTAACAGATCTTAACCCCGTTTTCGCACGAGTTCATTGTTATTATTAAAGATTTTCTTTTATAGGAAGCTTGTTTCGCGGCCTTGCGCGAATTTACGCTAAAATGCCGCCATGACACTTTCATTTATTTGTTCCCGGCATTACGTAATGTCATAATTTCTAAGTTGAATTCGTCTGCTCAGACAGAGCAAAAACTTGATGTGATATGTGATTATCTCGCTGACATCTTTCCTAAGAGGAAAGTTACTATTTGTATTGACGATAAACATGTCAGTTGAATCAAGGAAACATTTAAACGCAAAAATGTTTTCTTATCTATAAATGTCGTAATAAAAGCATGTATAGCTTAAAACATTTTATGGAGTGTTTCTATGTACGTTGTTCAAATCATATAAAAATATAAGGCCACAGGTAATATTTTAGGAAAGTGTTGCTATTAAAAAATCACTTAAACATGACATGCACTCTATGACAAAGAAATTAAATCGAGTTATCATCTGCTCGATATGTTTTTGAGATACATTGCCACGTGCTTACGGATTATTACAAAAAGTCCCAGACATGACCGGCAATGAAACGAGCGTGAGTCGAACTAGTCGTTATAATTCTAACTTATGCTACACCGATGAGGTGGCCGATACGTGACATTATCACAAACATTAGCGTTTGAATAAAAATGTTTGTTTAAAATTGATACTTGGAATGTATATCAAAGCAAAGTTTATTTAATGTGTACGCGAATCAAATATAAACGGAAAATGTCCGCAGACTCAAACTTGAAAGCGACCGCTCATCGTGTAAAGAAGGTAACAGCGAAGCTTGCGTGGTTCCAAGACCATTGACAATAGAGTGATTCGACACACGAGCGTAGGGAACCTCTGATTAGAAATAAACGTAATATTTTGTTGAGTTATCGTTTGTGGTGTTAGTTATTTTCGCTGAACTGAATGCGAATAAGAAGTCGCATTGATGTCACACGATGTCACACTTTAAATACCTTGTTGATTAAGTCAAGTGTGAACAAAACATACTCTCCATGTTGTTAACGCAAAAAAACTCCAAGATTAGAAAGAGTATAGGGTTTTATAGAAGAAGGTTCATAAGATGACGTAGCACCTTTAAGCTAGGACGAGAAGGAGGTTTAGATCAACAAACAATACGCAGAGTGCCAGTAATCAAAACCTAATATTACACATTGTGTCCTAACTAGTACATCATGACTGTAAGAGAATTATATAAATGTTAGTGTTAATTACTTTCCACCGCAGCGTCTAGATCGCACACAACACCGAGTGTCACGCGACACTTTCAATTGACTGAATTGAATTTAATTAAGGTTCGCGGAGGTGTCACTGTTCGCTCGTCGGTTCCCGCCATCAATCGATTTCATTGAATAGGTGTCGATGGGATCGCATGCCTCTAAGCCATTTGACATTCTGGACACCTTGTTCTTTGTTCCGATGTACTTAATTGCTTATGTGAACCGACGATGCATTTGGGAACCGACCTCGACTAACAAAACTGTATATAAAGTATAAACTGTATGTAAGTAATAGAAAAATATAAAATGTAAAGACAGACATTTTGTAAGAGTGACCCACACTGGTCATACATAACGGAGAGTTTCATAAACAAAAATAATTTGATATTAAAAATTCATAGGTTAGTTATGAACATGGAATAATTATTACTTAAGACGATGCAGAAACTTTGGCAGTTAAATCGTTTCTACAGTTCGACAATTATGCAAATGAAGTAATGAGAGTGTGTGTCTGTGTGTCGGCGGCGCGGCGGCGTCGAGAGAGTGCGCAGCCCCAAGACGCGCACGTTCTTTGTTACACAACTGGCGGAAACGAGTGCAGGGACCTTGACATTCTTAGCGCTTTCTACTCGCTAGACATCTCCGCTAAGCGCTAAGCGGAACGCGATGACTTATATTTTTATAAAGCGAGTGCATTTTTAGGGGGCCGCGTGTTACGGGGTTTATAACAAATTATATTCATATTTTATAGTAACTTATAATACGAACTGAACTATTTCTGCTATAAGTTAAATAACTGCATAATGAAATATCAAAGTGGTAGTCTTATATAAATCTATGATTAGTAACAAAAACGAAATGACGTCCCATAGTGCGCACTGTTTGAACAAGCGCGACGCGCGACCTCTGCTTGTCGCAGTGCCGTGCGAAATTTACTTTCTACGATCTCTGTTTACCATATTTGGTAACGGGATGATGTTGCGCAGTACCATATGAAATCTAACGTGTTACGTGCATCAAATATTTCTTTTAATTTTTTGTAATTATTTAGGTAACTTACTTTGATGGTTACAAAATGTACGAGGTTTAATATGTAGCAAATAATACACTAAATTATATAAAATGCATTAAAATGAAAAACCTGTTGTTCAACTTTATGTTTCATCTTTAAAGTTGTACCGGACAAAGAGAGGAAAGCACAGATGGCCATAAAGCATAGAGCGCATGTCTGTGCGTCGTGTGCGGCGTGCTGGTAACGCTGCCTAGCGAGCTGACGGGTGACGTAATACGTCGCGGTCCGCTGTGACGCAAGGCGTATTGTGTTGAGGACCGTCAACGAGCGACGCGGGGAGTTCGCTGTGACGGTGTTGTCCACTCGCAGACGTCTTCCTGATCTCGTCGCATAGTCTAAACGTGGTCGCGGGCGATAGACGGCCAAAGACCATGAACACACGAAACAGCTTTGCACGGGTGTCCTCATAAATTAACATAATTAAAAAAAAACCTCCTGCCCTCTGTGATTTATGAATCATAAATCATTATGTCTACTCTGACTTTTATATTACGATATATTCTTCCTCATTTATAATTTTATTTACAACCTAAAACCGCTATTTATTTGTATGTTACTTTAATTCCAGTATTAAATGATGTTTCGTTTAATATTGTTGGACACGGCTCCGTCGCACAAAACGGAACGTAGAATATAAATTGGCGGTAAATGCATGAACGAAAAACAAAAATGCAAACTGGTGGCAGGCGGCCAGTCCCGCACGGGCGGCTCTCGGACACATTCTAGACTTGGAACACATCACACGTCGACCCGCGGCTAGGTAAAAGCTAGGCGCACGAGGTAACCTAGAACTTGCACGCTTTAGTATTCAGAGGAAGACGCCGGCTATATTACGCGCGCAGTGTTCGTTTTATAAGAACAATACGTACTGTGTGGGATTTCTGAGATTGGACGAGATACAAATGGCGAAGAGCGCCAAGCTCGACAGAAACTAAAATAAAAAAACTTCCCGATCAAAGTTACACAAATACATAAAAATCTTTTTATCTCTCGTTAGGAGTATGGAAAAAAAAGACATATTAAAGAAGAGCTTTCCTACCTACCTAACGGCGCGTGCGCGTAGATCGTACATTTATTTAGTTCCGCACGGAGCGAGAGTGCTCGCGCAGGGCCGCGCACTATGGTATATCCGTATTTTTCTCCAACTTTTCTTGGTCAAGGATGTGAATTCCTACGCCTTGTGTTTTAGATCATCTCATATATGCGACCTGTACTCTAAGTGATTACGATTTTGAATATTAAATAAGATTAATGTTCGAAAATCACGCAGAGTTTCTAACTAATTGTTAATTTGGAATTAGAGCAATCTTAATTTTATAATATAATGTTAACCAATGCTATGAAAGTCCAGATTCTAATTCGCCCAGTTGTCGTTCTGCTGGTGTTCCAAAATTTAAATATTATGACGAATCTTCCATTCGTTGTGGCTACGCACCGTTGTATCGCTGCGGTCCAGTTTACCGTAATACTTGCATTTACGATTATTTTTGCGTACAATTAACCTACAACAGTAGACGAAAACACTTTTCCCTTTTAGTAACGATAGCCACTTGCACTAATCATAGTTTTCATTGCAAACAAACTGATGCAAGATGAAGATCTAGATGGAATACTGTTCGATCTACAAATATTTTTTGAATATTATTGGATGGAAAAAATAATAGCAAAATTAAATAAATTATATGTATGTTTAAGTATACAAATACAAGTTTTGTACAGGATGCTGATTTATCGAAAATCTCTTAAAGACTTTTCGGTTGTCACGCGGTGCGCAAGATGAGTTTTCGCTACATATAATAATAATAATATGCGCTCACGCCCGTAACCCAAAGGGGTAGGCAGAGATCACGGATTTCCATTTGGCGTGCTCCTGGCACACCTCTCTCGCTTCATCTACATCCATACATCTACGCATACAAGCTCGTCGGTTACGGGTACTCCTTAT
>DWTW01001376.1:0-12758 GCA_018246275.1 Papilio slateri
AAGGTAGTTTGCCGTATGACCCTCTGACTGGCAGAGGACACAGGCGGGGGGGCCAAATGTGGCCAGAAGGGTTTTGTTCTTTGAGGAGGACATTCGGGGGTACCGTGGTCGCCTAGACACTTGACGCATCTAGGGCGGGCGAAGCATAATGCGCTTGCTTTGTCTAGGCACACTGTAACCACCTTAGGCGATCCCCTCCCCTTGGTCGATCTAACAGCAATAACATCGGTTACCATGGTAATGATTATGTCTTGACAATATCAACTTTTTGACATATTTACCTATAATTCCAAGTTATGATACACAAGATCAAGATACCAAAATTTCCAGCGCGGGAAACAAGAAGAAACGAATATGTACAAAGCCGCGGGCACCAGCCGGTAATTTACAAATTTTACGGGCAATTACAGACGATAATATGACACGAGCGGCGGCTGACGCGTGGCTAACGATGCATTGATGGAACACGACCACATGCCACGGCGGTGCTGCAGCGAATGAACGTGTCGGAGGAGTTGTCATTGAATTTTCATGTTTTCCTTCTTAAAAAATGTAATATTACTGTAAATAAATATTCATCATCATCATCATATGAATTTGAGAAAGGTTTGCTTCCGTGGTTCCGGCGTGTTGAAAGGATGAATGAAGAGAGAGTGACAAGAAAAAATTATGTTGCAAAAGTGTTGGTAGTGGGCGTCCCTTAAGCACTTATGTGGATTAGATTAGTGACAAACTGAAGAAAGGAGATATAAGGAGTACCAGTAACCGACGAGCATGTAGGCGTAGACGTATGGATACAGAAGGAGCGACGGAGGTGTGCCAGGACCGCGCCAAATAGAAATCCGTAATCTCCGCTTGCCCCTATGGGTTACGGACGCGAGTGTTCATTTACCCATGTAGGACTTTTTGTCTACAGATTTTTGCGTCATCCATTTTTTAGATTTCGTTCGACGTCGTCCAGCTATCTTAAGTTCGGCCTACCGCGGGGCTGCCGCTTAGGAACTGTACTTCGTCCTTTCCCATTACATCTCCTGCCCATAGTCCCCGTCCAATTTTTACGACCTCGATATTTGGTATAGCTCGTGGTTGTATCGTCTTCGCCAATGAATATTTAGTTATTTTTAAGGCCATTGATTTAATATTCATTGATTCGTATTTTTTCAGACACAGGTAATGTCTGTCTGTCCCACGTAATGTCGAGCATAAGTATTTAAGTAGGGTGGTCTGAAGACAAATCCTTTTCGGATTAAATTAAGTGTAATAAGAATTGATAACGACAGGACAAGCAAAGTTATTGTTTTTTTTAGTTCAGTTAACCGTACCACAACTAAGTTCCAAATATCAACTTCCATTCTCGTATGACATGTCCTAACGCTGGGATTTCCTCGCGATGTAATGAATGAAAAAAAAACGATGAGGTTTTAGTTGAAGGCGCGCACTCAGTTTTCCTTGACATTCACGGGTTTTGTTATGGCACGTAAAAAAACTTGCACAGGAAAACCCATCTAAAATGTATATCCATGATTGACATTTACAAAAGTAACAAAAGTGCTTATCGAGACTTAAGACGTGCTAAGTATTTTTGTTTTATTTATTTAGGAAACAAATAGTCATTTATGTATTACATAGTACAAAAAAAATATAACATGTAGACTTGGACCACCATTAATTTGTCATATACATAAATGAGCCATAAACTAAAAAAAAACGACAAGACAAAAAGTAAGTCGACAAGATTATAAAGGAAAAGGAGCATTTAATTTTTTTTTCTTGTATGATATTACCAAAAATATGAATATCTACAAAAAATGTTCTGATATACATCAACAGTGCGTCTACAAAAGTTATAACAACTGGATACTGGTTTACACCAAAATCTGTCTGTGTGTCCGATTCGTCGTCAGTGTACAGATAACGCGGTTATGATGCGTAAATACTGTGAGTGGTACTGACCGTGCGTGCGCGTGCCGAGCGTGGGCGTGGCCGTGGGTGTGACGGGGGCCGGGGGCCGCGTCCTCGCACGCCGGTCGCTGGCAGCGCTCGCGGCTCGCGCGCGCCGCATGCGCACATAGCGCGTCCTGACGCCACCGGCACGTGCCCTAAAGACACATTTCAAACAGGAAAACTGAAAATTAAAGGTTTTTTTTAATGTTTTGTTTACAACCCCACATACAAGCTCCTGGATTACAGGAACTTATGACAAGATTATTTCTTCGGCCAAATCAATGGTTTCTTTTTATACTTTCGCTGGAAGACCGAGGTGCTCTCATAAAGGCCTCTAATAGAGCTTCACAGCAATTTTGACCAAATATTTATACGTGCATAGGAACCTGGTTGAAGCAGAAGCCGTAGCAAAGCCCCTCCAGGCCAGCGGCCGCTCCCCCCGTCCCTGCCGCGCTCTCTCCGTGCACCGTGAACTCGCACGTCTCATCGACGCACTGCTCGCAGAACTTGCCTGCATAATCAAACTCAATTATATAATAAAAACGTAAGGTGAAGAACAGTTTGTTTCTGCCACGGCAACAATCGCGTGGTACGTACCAGTGTATCCGGGTGCGCAGACGCAGGCGGGCGTGCGGCGCAGCGCGCGGCACGTGCCGCCGTTGGCGCAGTGGGCGCGCGCGCACACGTCCTCCGGCCGCTCGCAGCGCGGCCCCGAGTAGCCCGGGTTGCATGTGCACTGAACACACAACATGCACTATACACTATATTGATTAAACTAGTTTCCGGACAAAAGATATCTTGTTTTTTGTAGCATGTAAGTTTCTTGATTATGTCATAGAAAGTTAAGCTTATTTTATTTTTTTGTTAAATAGTATTGAAAAAATGTACTGTTCGTAAGTTGCAAATATATAATATAAATATTTACGTGGAATTGACATTTTAATGAACATAATAAATAAAAAAATAAAGTTTGCTAAAAGAAATAAAGAGACCTTAAGCGGAGGCAGTTCCCCGGGCCTGGTCTCGGCGGTGGGGTCAAGGTCGCAGCGGCCGCGGCGGTGGCAATGCGCGGCGCAGCGGTAGTGCTGGCAGCGCTCGCCCGCGAACAGCGGCCCGCAGCGGCACGTCGCCGCCCCGCCCGCCCACACACACTTGCCCGCGCCGCACTGCAGCGCGCACGCAGCGCCTGTCGCGTTGCCCGCGCCGTCCGATGCGTTGCTCGCCTCGCCCGCCGCACTCTCCGCCGTGTTCGCGATTATGCATTCGCGATTCGCCTGGACAACACATTGCATATTCAAATATGACGAATAAAAATACTTTGTTTAGTCCTAAAATATTTCGTGTGTGTGTGTGTGTATACTAACATCATCTGCGGTGGTGTTTGGGCGCGGCTGCAGGCCGTCGGGGCAGAGGCAAGCGCGGCCGCCGCCCGCGCGCCGCAAGCACAGCGCGCTCGTGTGGCACGCCGCGCCCCCGTCCGCCAGCACGCACGGGTCCGCCCCTATGATTTTGTCCACAGGAAAAACGGTAAATCTGATATTATTTGAATAGTAATGGAGGGAGTGAGCTTAACTGGAGCAGTTATCGTATTGGTCGGCAATACAATAGTTTGATGGCATCGCGGTGATTCGTTTCCTGATAGAACGGCACTTTACGCTTAGTGATCCATCTTTATTAAAATGAGTTAAAAAAATGTCATATCAGATAGCAATACAAATTCGAAATTTATTAGCAACATGTCTGCCTTATCCTACATTATATATATTTTTTAATATGAGAGTGTTAGAGCACGGGGTGCAGCACGGCGACGGTGGTGACGGGGCGGCGTGCGCGCGGCAGGTGCGGCGGGGGCGCGGGAGCGGTGCGGGCGCGGCGCAGCAGCCGGGCCAGCCCGCGAGCCGCGGCACACCACACCGTCTCCTCCCACACCGCCATGCGCGCGCACGTCCGCGTCCAGTGCGACACGTACGCCTCCTCTGAACCATTACATTTAGTTATTCAATGTCGACCTTGTGATCTCTCTAAAATTTATTGATATGCGCTATATCTCAATATCTTTATGAAGACTCAATAATAATGCTGAAAGGAGCGTGGCCCACACCTGTCAGACTTTTAGGTAGTTGCGGTGCGTCGTGCGGACGGCGCGCGAAGACGACGTGCGTGGCGAGGTCGTCGCCGTGCAGCGTCGCACTCTGCAACACGTCGTTGTAGCCGTCCACGAAGTAGAGGCGGCGTGCGGCCGGTAGCAGCGCCAGCGCCGTCCAGCCCCGCCACCAGCAGCGCAGGCTCCGCGCCGCGCTCGGCCCATACCACCGGCACACAAAACACTCACTTACTTATTGTTTCATCGAATCTAACACTATCGGATTTCAGTTCAACAATACAATTGAAATTCCAACAATAATTTCGTTATTATTATTAAGATTATCTTGTATAATGTTACCTACTTATAACCTACCGTAAACTTCTTTATCCTTAGAATTAATTTATGGTATGTCGCCTACTGCCTGTAGCTGTCTGTATTCATTGCTGGGTGGCTTGTACCGGGTCGATCGCTTTATTGAAAGCACACTGAGCTTGAGCACAGTGGGCGACAGTCAGAGTGCCTTTAAATACTCGTACTATTATAATGACCTACGAGTACAAGCGATCGTCAAATGAAGGTTGTCCAGTGCAGATGTTAAATCAAAATTGGTCCGACTGTGGCCCGGTGAGTCGGGGCTTACCCTTGCTCGTTGGCGATGACGAGATCGTCCGGCTCGGAACAATTAAGTCGTTTATTTCTGAGACGTTATAAAAACATTTTCCATAAAACCCGGTGAAGTTAGCCCAGGTGTGCTACCTGGTACTGGTACCAGGTACTTATTAAAGTTAATATTTACGAGAGAAACTTAAAAGTGCGATTCGAAGTAGTATAGTTGTTGATGTGAAAGCGTTAATCGGGGTGCGCCTTACCAGGATCTCCGCGTGGCGCAGCGGCAGGCGCGCGCGGCGCAGGCGGCCCGGCACCACGAGCCGTTCAGCGGCGCCACCGCCAGTCAGCTGATCTCCGCACTGCGACCCATACACATCGACCGCCACTCAGGCGCTAGGAACATATTGTATAATAAAACCAACATTGAACGAAGCAGCAAAGTTTGACAATGTGTCACCTGTCGGGCTCCTCGGGCGGCTCGGGATCGTGCTCGGTCTTCTGCAGCTCCCACAGCCGCAGCGCGCCCCCCACCGCCACCACCAGCTTCGCTTTCTCTCCTGAACATACGGCTCGTATTAGTACTTAACGCTCCAAATGACATGGCTATTGTACGACCCGTTCTGAAATAAATAAATTAAATTTGACATTTCATAAGTGATTTTATAAATAAATGTCACTGACCGATGGCTTCGCAGGTGAGGCTGCCGTCGGACAGCTGGCGCTGCTTGTGGCCCGCGGCGCACCTGCACACCGAACCACAACAGTATTATTAATATTCAATAAAGCGACGTAAAACAAAACGCTGGTCACGAACGCGACGAATACTATTTCGAAAATCGAATCTCACTCCGTTTTTTAAGAATGAAGGTAAGGGCAACAATAGTAATACAATGACAAAAGGCGTGGCAGTGTGTGTGTGCGTGTGTGTGCGCATGCGCATCCGTGCGGTCGTGTGTAGAGTCGGGCTGTGGCGTGCGCACTCACTTGCAGGTGTAGTTGTGCTCGTGTTTGGGCAGGCAGAGCTGCGGGCACGTGCGCCAGCTGCACGCGCCTTGCTCTGTAAAGTAAATCAAAAATATAACCGTGTATTTCTATTTGCCCCGTTCAAGGTGGATACAACAGCCAATTCCATTAGAAGGTTGTCACTCTAAACCGACAAACCCTGGACGGTACAACTACAATATACTTTACTTCAGATATCGATTGTTAGTGGGAAGAACAGGCCAGGTCAAAATTAGTTCAGACATGTTTTACTCTAACTATTGCACTAGTTTTGTTTCTCTACTGCAGACAGTAACTAAAAGGGTAAAAACATAGTGTGCACATCCAGGCCGCGATTACTCCTTCGTAGCCGTTGTTTTCCTTTACGTTAATTTGCTTTCATAACATTGACACTTCCACATTACGATTGAAGAAGTTAAATTACTAAGTTTTGGCAGTCCAACGTCTACGAGAGAGAACTGGAACGACCTCGATAAATTGTGGCATTAGTAACAGGGAGCTTTGCAAGCTACATCGCGGAACCAGGGCCGGCCATCGAGGGTCACGTACCCAGACAGGCGGCATGGCCGGGCGCGCAACGGCCGTCCGCGCACTGCGCCTCGCCCTCGCCGCACCCCGCCGTGCTCGCCGACTGCCGGCCTGCAACACACATCACCACCACGTTCTATGTAATATAATATATATAACATGTCTCACCATATAATCGGCGGTCAAGTGACTGGGTGTCTAATGAATCCGCGAGGCGCTAACATCTCTCTTTAGCCGCGCGCAGTAGCGGTGCCCTTATGTCACCGCCACCAAATAATGAACATGCGTCTAGAGCGATGGTGGTCTAACGTGAGACTTATCTAGTTTGAAATAGAAATACCAATCTCTAATAAATACTTGATCGACAGTTTATGCACAAAGGCACACACTTATCGCAGCAGTGCGTTCGTGGTCACCGGACAGGAAGATGGGAAACATAGAAAAAAGTGAAAAGGGATATTAAAGCAATAGATATTGGTGCGGCGGGCGAAGAAGTCCCTCGACGTTCACTGGTGTTTAATTATTAAAATTGCGATTTGGAATTATTTGGGCCCGGAGAAGAATTTATCTTGCTAATATAAACACCGGAACGCTCAATAGCATTTCCTTTTCAAATAGCATGACAGTCAAATTGTAGAATAATAGTACGATTGTTTGGCACTCATCCCGGATAGCAATATTTCAAGATGTGTCTGTACGTACAGAACTGCAGGTTCTCGTCGCTGCCGTCCTTGCAGTCATCGTAGCCGTCGCAGATCAGGTTCCGCGGGATACAGGTGTTGTCGCTGCATCTGGACAGGTAATAAGCTTATGTAACTATAGCTTCGAAGGCCCGTGCGATATTTTATTCAATTTATGTAGTGTACGTTTGTGTGTATCGTGTGTACAGGTCGCAATGAGCAAGGTGGTACCGGAGCATGGGCGGGTGGCAAGCGATGTGCGCGCACAGTGCGGGTCCTCGTTGGCGCCGTCGGGGCAGTCGCGGCGCGTGTCGCAGCGCCAGGTTGCCGGCGGGCAGGCGCGCGGCTGCGAAGCCGCGCCCCGCACTCCGCCCCGCCCGGCGCCCCGTCGGCGCACGTCTCGTTGCCGCCCGACGGACCCATCACCGCAGTCCACCTCGCCGTCGCACCACCATTCGCTTCAAATTATACACATATATTAATTAGACAACGATCGTAACTTAATATTTTAATACTAAAATTTAAGCAGTAGGTCTTCCATGCCAAAATAAATAAATAAACTTCTTGCCTGTTCCCACTTTTTATGTGGGGTCGGCACAGTACGACCGAAGTCCGGGCTGTAATAGGTTTTGGCTAAATAAATAAACTCTCAGACTTGCATGTGGGTAGCTTTAATACCTGCAGCGTATACGTTTGCTTACCTGAGCACGCATTGTCGCGAGTGCCTGCAGGGGCGCGCGTGCGGGCGGCAGTCGGGCGCGCAGCCCGCCTCGTCGGAGCCGTCCGCGCACTCCACCGCCCCCGAGCACCGAAGCGCGCCGCGGATGCACTCGCCGTTCGCGCACCTTACAACGTTATGTTTTCCACATTAACATTCTCACTTACTTGTCGTATTTAATGATAATATCATTCTAGAAAATACTTACATGATGGCATGAATTTAAGTTAATTTTCTAAAACTCTTTAAAATCGCCTGAATAAAAGTTGAAATCTTTTTTATGTTGTCAGGATAGGCTTTTTAATTGACATTAGCAGTATATTGAAATAAAATAAACCTCACCTAAACTCTGATTCAGAGCAATTGCGCGGCGTGCAGTCGAGCTCATCGGCGTTGTCGCCGCAGTCGTCCTCGAAGTCGCAGCGCCAGCGGCCCGGGATGCAGCGGCCGTCCGGGCAGCGGAAGTAGGTCGGCTCGCACGGTGCCGCCGCGCGCGACTCGCACCCCGCCTCGTCCTCGCGCCCCGGGCAGTCCGCCTGCGCACACTCATATGCTTATAAACAACGATATCGCACGCAATGTTGCGTACCTCCTACCGGTAGTGTCACCAAGTTATATTGGAAACATAAGGCGAAGCCTCGCCGAGTCGTAGCAGCGTAACTCTGCTTATTCAAGTTCTATGTGATGCTCTTAAGTTCGGACTTATTTCACAGTACTTGTGACAAGATTATACGTCAGGAAATATGGTGAATTGTTGAATCATAATGTGGCTCACCTCAGCGTCACAGAGCCACTCGCGGGGCACGCAGCGGCCCGAGGCGCAGCGGAACTCGTCGCGCGCGCAGTGGCGGTCGGCGCACGCGACGCCCTCGTCCGACCCGTCGCCGCAATCCGAGTCCTCATCGCACACCCACACCGACGGCACGCACGCGCCGTTTGCGCACGTGAACTGATAAATATTATATATAGTACTATACAGGTCATATTTGTTGGTGGGTGGCTAGGGTCGTGCCCGATACTCACGTGTTGCGGTGGGCAAGTGCGCGGCGGGCAATCGTGTTCGTCGTCGCCGTCGGCGCAGTCGTCGCGGCCGTCACAGCGCGCGCCGGCGGGCAAGCAGCGAGGCGGCGCGCGCGCGGTGCTGTTGCCGCGGCACTTGAGCTGACCGCCGAGGCAAGCGAAGGCGTCACAGGCGCGCTCGTCGGAGCCATCGCGACAGTGCGGCGTGCCGTCGCAGATGTGCGCCGGGTGCGCGCACTGCCCGTTGCCGCACTGGAACTGCCCGGGCGCGCAGCGGAACTGCGGACACGACGCCGGCTCATCCGATCCGTCGCCGCAGTCGTCCTGATACCGCACAGACATTATTCACGTTATTCACATGCATATAAACATCCATCTATAAATTGAACATCCAGCTTGTGATGTTGCAATTATTTTGTTACAACCCAGACCAAGGCACACACACACCTGGGTGTCACAGCGCCACCAGAATGGTATACACTTGAGTGTGCTTTGACAGACGAACTGCGCGGCGGTGCAGTTGGGCGTGCAGGAGCGGCCGTCCTCGGCCAGCACGAAGTGCTCAGGACAAGCACAGCGCGCCGCCGCCTGCCCGCCCGGCTCGGCCGGAGTCAGCAGGCACAGCCCCGAGCAGTTCAGCTGCTCGCATAGCGCCGTTAGATCTGCAAAAGTGTCACCATACATTTAGACAATTCTATCTTTACTATATACTCTTTCAATGAGGCTTGGCCGTCGCCAATAGTAGCACTGTTGTGCTGCTGTACCATCTGACTTAATTTGAATTGATTGAATTTCAAGGTTTATTGGATCTTAAGGTTTTCAAAACAATTCTTTAGCCACATGTTAATGCGGCGATCGTATAATTTTTAGTATTTAATTGTGAACTATATAATATGTGTTAGTTGCTTTGTTGGTGAACGTACGCGGCATGGGCGGCTGGCGCGCGGGGTGGTAGACGCGCAAGTCCATGGGCTTGTGCACGGTGTGCACCTCGGTGCGGCAGCGCCAAGCGCCACCCTGCTCCGGCGCACTGCTGTTCGTCTCCTGCAC
Organism: Papilio slateri; assembly: GCA_018246275.1. NCBI lineage: Eukaryota > Metazoa > Arthropoda > Insecta > Lepidoptera > Papilionidae > Papilio > Papilio slateri. The sequence goes on from DWTW01001376.1 coordinate 9,638, forward strand.
AATACCAGAAAATTAAGCCTGCGTCGTAGCTGGATAGGCGCACCTCGACCACTGAACTTACGAGCTCTGCAATAATTACCACCGTACGGGCGTTCCTCGCGGGAATGGTACTGTCAAGGGCATGCACACAGTCTCTTGCTACCCCCATCGAACTGAGGTTTAGGCCTCGCATGTACGTTTTAAGTTGTCTTGTATCTCTATTAATGGTGCGGTGTTTGTGGGTCCATTTTATCTTCCAGTCCTCAGATGATTTTGCTACACAAGTTTGTTCCGATCAAATGATTACATTAATTACAAGGAAGATATTATTTCCGCGTAGAATTCACAAAGTAATAATGTGTCATGTACGGATGTAAGGTACCATGTAGTGTGGGTCGGGGCGTCGGCGGCAACTCTCGAGCGCGCGTGTCTCCCAGTCGCTCCAGTACACACGGCCCGCCCACACGCCTAGCGCGAACACGTGGTGCAGCCGCAGCCACGGCATCTGTTCTGTGGACCACAAAAGTGTTCATTGCCTCGCCCCATTGCGGCCTCCTACTTTCTCCCTCTCTGTGGTGAATGTCTACCTCTGGAGAAGAGTATTCGCATGTGGTTGCCGTCGAGGTCGGCGACGGCGATGAAGTCGTCGCGTGCGTCCGCGAAGTAGAGCTCGTTGTTGGCGGGCAGCAGCGTGAGCGCGTTGGGCCAGCCCAGACCGGCCGCCAGAAGCACGCGCCGCGCCGACCCGTCCATGCCGCAGCGCCCGATGTGCGCGCGCGCGCCCCAGTCCGACCAGTACAGCGTCCTGCCGCAGACCGATGTTATTATATTACGTGATAACACGTGCCAGAGATAAATAACGTTAAATTGTCTTTACCTCTCCAGTGTTAGATAATTAATTGCAGTTTTAAAAAAAGAAACTAAAATTCTGTGTTCAGTTGAACATATGTACATAAAAGCATAAGACAAAGACACTCAATAAATATTAAGTGAGGGACAGAAGAGGTGTTTTGTATATTAACATATTGAAGGCAAGTAGCATAGCAGCACAGGTGTTGGCAGGTGTACGTACCCGGCTTGCGGGTTGAGCGCGAGACCGCGCGGCTCGGCCAGGCCGCCGCGCAGCAGCACGCGGCGGTGGCTGCCGTCGAGGCGCGCCACCTCCACCGTGTCCGTGCCCTTGTCGCACCAGTATACGTTGCGCGCCACCCAGTCCACCGCCAGCCCGTCCGGGTTCTGTAGCGTCGCGCCCTGCACCAGCTGACAAGCACACACACGCACACATACACCACTATACTATACGGATACTGTGACTTATGTTTAATTCAATCATATCTTGAAACCAATTACTTTGCAGATGCAGTATTTTTAAAATCAAAAGTCAATATTTTTAATATCAAAAATAGTAAAAACAACAACCTGGTAATCTGCAGTGGAGGTATCGAGCGTGCGCAGCGGCTCGCGAGGAGGCGTGTCGGTACGGGCGCGGTTGCGCGGGCCGGGGGGCCGGCACACGCGCTTGATGGAGCTGCCGAGGCGCGTCACGTCGCTCCAGTAGAGGCAGCCGCCCGCCCAGTCCATGTCCAGCGCCACCGCGTTGGTCAGGTTGTGCACCAGCAGCGAGGTGACGGCAGTGCCCGCCGCGCCCGCCGGCGCAACCTCGCCCACGATGCTCGTTTGACGGATGTAGTAGCGGTTAGTGAATATCAGGGAGGCTTTGATAGCTGCAAACAAATGTTGCATTATTATAATTATTATTACATTTATTAAGTATGTTATTAGACCTTAAGTTATATCATCGGCGTTACGTATAAATGATTGTTTATCTAATTTAATTCAGTAATGAAACATTAAACATGTAGTAAATGGTAAGGTTAGAACTTACGAGAAATAGGTTCGCAACTGATACCGTCTGCCATAAGTTTGTATCCTTCATGGCAGGAGCAGACAAAACTGCCGAGCGTATTCCTAGAATAATACAAACAAAATATTGACAATATTGACCATTACGTAATGAAGACGGTAGAGAAGCAGGCAAGATATTGTATAGCTGACCGGCAGCGATGGTCGCAGGGGTCATCCTCGGCGCACTCGTCGACGTCGCGGCAGGCGCCGGCGCCGGCGCGCCGCCAGCCCGCGCGGCACCAGCACGCGTGCCCGGCCGCCAGGTCCGTGCAGTTGTGCGCGCACGCCCCGTTCAGCACCAGGCACTCGTTCACGTCTGCTCCCCCACACAGATTACATCATATACTTACACACGCAAACTAAGTATTATATTCATAGATAGCCAGTTCCTTGTCGGACATTTAAACAATTTGTCAAGCACATACTTCAATGTACTTTGAGTGTCAAGCCAAGTGCAATACGTCGGACCTACTATATATTTCTATCTATCTCTCTCTCTCTCTCCGAGTGCCTCTCCGTCATTGGAGGTTGGCCGTCAGCTCAGCGAAATTATCCCTATCTTGTGCCAAGCTAAGTAGAATACTATTTTATTAGTAATATACTAATAATATTACCTTGTTTGTGAAACGACATCAAAATAACATGTTCTTTATAAATAGATTTATATCTTGCCTATAATTTTTTTATAACTCAGCAGCAGGCAGAAGTTTTACCTAAATATGTTTAAGTCAGTTAACTAATAAGAACCCTTCAATTACAATATAATCGAAGTGATGTGAGTGCAATAGATAGATAAGGAGTATTTTTTTACATCAAATGTACAACACACACACACACGCACGCACGCACGCTCGCATACACACACACTTGAACATAATCATTCACCGGTCTCATTTTATTATCAATCACGCAAACACATCGAACACTTTCCTAATCAATCCTCTAAATACTTTTCTTGTTTTAGCATAAATAAAGCACTCTTCCATAGAATTAACGTTTGCTTTAGATTTTCTCAGTATATCTCATATGATTCCAAAACTACTTTCTGACGCTTCTCGCGGATTGTTTGCTGCGTCACGTGTTGTTGCTAATATACAACGAACATATAAATAAGAAGAGATTTTTTTAAGCGTTTCGTTTTTCATTTACAAAAAACAACACAGAAAATTTTTCAAAAATATAGAATTTTTAATGCGGGATTAAAAATCATTCCTTGCCATTTGTTTTATAAAGATTA
>DWTW01001377.1:0-12755 GCA_018246275.1 Papilio slateri
GCGCTGCACCGTCTCGCCTTCGCGCTGTGGCGCGCCGCCTTCTACCTGCAGCGCGGCAGGGGGCGGAATGCGCGTGCGCACTCACAATGTGATACTATACTACCGTCCTCTCAAAAGATATTAACGGTTTGTATAGTGATTTATAAGTTTACATGAACTATTTATAGTTATATTGTATTTGTTTGTAAGGTTGCCGCTCAAGGTTGTAATTTCGATTAAAGGTTTTCTAGCAAAAATTAGACATGTATTCATCATCAGCCAATGTACAGATACTATTACAACCAAGGATGGCCCATGACATGCCGCTCTAATCGAGTGTATTCCCACAGCATTGACTAGGTCATCAGTGGTAGGATTAATAACGTCACGTTACGTTGTCCAGTTCGTGACTGCCATTCCTAAATCAATGGATTCGTCGACTATCGACGTTCTATGGGCGAAAGCTTGAAGATATGTCTGATTGATGTCGTAAAACATTTAGTTTTTGTTAACAACTATTACTTTGACAAATTGTTTGTTACTGCAGAGTATAATGTTTATGTCGTACGATAAACTTCAATCGTCTAATAAATTATTATCTTGTGGCGCTGAGATTATTAACAGAACAACCGTAAGATAAACAATTTCTAAACGCGTGCAACGGTCGATTGGAAATAAATCGTGGTTCCTGTTTATGAAGTAACCGGAGTGTGTGTGTAAACCAGGGGGCGGTGATTAGTGCGAGGTATAAAAATAAATTAATAAGAGTGCGCGGCCGTGCGCGGCTCGGCGCGGCTCTGCGCGGCTCTGCGCGGCGCGTCCGCGCTCTCCTCAGCGGCCGTCTGATTGTGGCTGTAATTGGATTATGCCGATTTGAGACGAATGCAGCGCTTTGTATGCTCGCCGGACGAGGCGTATGCGTACTACAGTGATCCGACAATAATGCGCACTTCAACAAATGAAATGCGTATAGTATAGTCATAGCAAAATTCATTCTTATCTTCTTTTTCTGCATGTGTACATTTATGGTTATAAAATTTCGCTATATTGTTTTTCTTCTCTAATAATATTAAATCATCTATACTCCATGTTTGTGTTTGAATCAATGCTCTGAAAATGTGTAAAAAACGTTTGGGTTTATTTTTGCTTTAGAATATAAAGCGGTTGTAATATATACAAAGGACATTTAACCTACACAAAGAGAGTAATGTATTACTCACAAATTAATTAATAGTAACTATTGTAACGATCATGGATAGCATAAAATAAATTTTCTGAATACAGCGTGCTATTTTATTGGCTTTGAAATTTCCAGCACGGTGTTTTGCAGATCAGATGTAAATTAATATGGCCCAAATGATGTCTGATAGGCACAACTAACGTCCCAGCGAAGCCTGCAGTAATCACTTAGGCCGCGCCCCGCTTAAAGGCTCATTTATCAACCTTATTGAGCTCTATCCCAACATCCGATCGGGACACAAGTCAGCGGTACTTTATACCGACGATGATTTTTAAAACATCCTGTAACTACACTTCGTAGAATAAGATTTTAGTTAAAGCGCTGCTAATATAAGTTTTTGAAACGACTGCCATGACAAGAGCACTGGTATTGAAAAATAATTTGACGTCATTATCATGGTCTGCGTTAAATTTTGAGCAGCCATTTTTCCAGGCTAATTTTAATAAGCCTTTTTAATATGTTCAACTTAGAAATCCGATTTGTGCATGGGATCCTCGGGTCTATATCGTCTATCTATTTAATGGTTTTGGTGATAAACATACAACACACAAATCATCTTTCATATTTGTTTTGATACTTTGTAAGAGACTTGATGCAGTAATATACGTTGCTTGTTAAGCGAGATATTAACTTTGAGTAAAAAAAAGAGTGAACTTTTGATTTCGTTTGAACGTCGTCTCCGACCTTGGGAGTCGCGTTTCAATGCTCCGCGTCTACAATGCAACAATCACGAATGTCGCAATCAATTGTCACTCTTGGATATCATAGAGATTTATTATTTGAATAACAAGACTTACATAATGATGTAAAAGCTAGACAGTTGTAGATAAGTTCTTCCATTATAATATAATATAAGCATAAATACCTAAATAGTTTAGGCTATGGCCTGCGAACGTGTCGCAGATTACAACCCGCCATTTTAATAATTGTGAACAATCTTATAGGATAAGCTATAGATTAGAATAATAGAAGACAACAACATTACTAAAGTTATTTATAAAATTTCCTAGTTTCTTAAAAAAACTGAAAGAAAATTAATTTACTTTACTGATTTATTTATTTTAAAGCACATCTGTGAGCCACCAATAATATGAAAAGGTAGGATTCTCTACCGGTTTTACCGGTTCGATTAAGTGACAGGGGTCAGAACATATCTTTATACAACAGACGTATTTGGCAAGTGATTTTCTTGTACAAAAACATCCAAAAATTGGACGTTTATTTTCAAAAGGGTGAGTAGGTCAAGAAGCGAGCGTACCTCTTCATTAAAGGCCGGCAAAGCAGATCCTCTGGTATTGCAGATGTCTATGGGCGGCGATGATCACTTTGTGTTCCCGCTGCTCATTTTCCCCCTTCTTTTATAAAAAAAAAACTTTCGGCCATCGATTGTTTATCAGCTGTCTGTCCACTAGATAATCGCTGTTGAATTATTATTTTAACTTATTTATTCACCATTTAATTGTTTCAGAGTCGTGCAGTGAGCGCGCCTGCCACTCCGGGGACTCCGGCACCCTCGAGAGAACATGTGAGTGAGAATTTACTTTTCTATACTAACACTATAAAGAGGAATTATTTCTTTGTTTATAATGTGTGAAGTCTGAGACTACTGAATCGATTTAAATAATTCTTCATCCGTTAGAAATGTACATTATCCTGGAGTAATCTATAGCTGATTTTTTTTTAATTATCGTGCAATATTGACGAGCAACGCCGGGCGCAACGAGCTAGTTCAAAATAAATTTACCGATGGGAATTCGAACTTCTTTTTTCAAAAGGAGTAGCGACGAGGAATCTATTTCTGCATAATGAAGGAGCTTTCAAATTACTCTTATTGTTTCCTGATTATAAAGGTATTATAGGTGTGTATCTACTTTGACAAGAAATATTTATGTGCCACGATGTATAATACGATAGATATACTCTTGATGTCCTATCCTAATTCGAACAAAGATAACTCTACTATCGAGGGCTACTAATTAACTATTTATTTTAAAATATATTCTTAGTGTCTTCATACATGTTAAAAAAAATATTTATCAAATGTAAATACTTATAGAATGCATTTGCAGAGATTTATACGTTCCTTTTATAATGTAAATAGCTTTCAAGGCTTTTTCAAATGTGATAAACATTCAGATGTAACGAAGTGTTCGAGAGCTGTTTATCACGTTGTACTATTATTAAGTTTCGAAACAAGACAAACGGCGCGTACGCACGTGTATTTGCAGTACTCAGTGTAATAATTCAAAGGGAAATGAATTGTGGCTGTTATTTAAACTGAAATAGGACATAAAAGTGGGCTATTAGTTAGAGACGTCTAAGACATTTCTATTACATATTTAAGTTTATTTTACGTTAGCTTATCAATACCCAGATAAACTGAAATCCACATTTCCCGCCGCGTCTTGGGTCTAAGTGATCACCACTTCATTAAATTAAAAATAACACTTTACCAAAAAACACGAGCTATCTTCACAGATAACTGTATGATGATAACTGATGCATTTCAAAAGTGGCTCGCTAAAAACTTACCTTAATAAAACACATAATTATGTACTGACGTTATCGTTACTCTTTTCTAATAAAACGTATACGTAAATATGAATTATAGCACAGCTACTGGTGGGCCTATTTGTTGATTAACACCTGTACATATAATACATATGTCTAAAGCAAAGTTTTTTTTTATATTTTGTTTGACTATTATCTAACCGTTCAACTTAATTTATTTATTAGTATTTGGTACCTGACTTTTCGACTGATCGTATCGTTGGTAAAATCCGAAGCATTGTAATGCGTTTTCCGCCACCTACGCACCACCGCGACACTCACGGCGCGATGTCGCACCGCCTACAATATTATCTGTTTGAACTGACATGAACGTACCAAAGCCAATTTGGTAATTTCACTATTTACTCTCCAATGTTTAGGCATGCTCTTTACCTACGCACGTTTCTATAACAATCGTGTGTCACGTCGTGCCGATAAAATCATTGTTAGACTGGATTGCAAAGCGAATAATAACACGAGTCGTTCGTAAACCTGTTCTGGTCGCAATTTTGTGTATCCAGACTTTACAACTGATTTAGAATAATGTTATTATTATTACATTCAGTTAAATAAGACATGTTGTGATATATACATGACACTAGTCTATATTACCATATTTTTATTCTCTACTTATACAAGCAAGTATAAGTAGAGAATAAAATTGCAGGGCAAGTATACTGAATGTTGTGTTCTCTCATGTTTTTAACTCATGTTTTTATTTTAATTACACATTTGATTAATGACCAAGGTTAGAGCAGTTAAAGAACCGTACTGACAAGAGAATCGTACTAAGAACAACTCAGTCAAGTCGTCAAATTTAGTACAAAGTACAATTTCGTCAAAGCAGCTTCGTAATTAAAACGACCTACGATGTCGACAGTCGCGTGTTTATTTCCAAATTAGTTTATAACAGTTATAATTTCCCTTTGTCGAAATAAATCATTTGTTACAATTTGAGCCCGATATATAACGATATGATGACCACTTCTTACATTTAATAACTAATAAGCATAAGTATTTTCACAGTGGTAGAGCGCGCAACATCTGTTGCACGAATGAGCCGGCGCGACCGGCAAAATACCACGATCTCACAGAAGACAGGAGTGAAGTAGAAGTAGGCTTCTGCGTTTCGTCTGATGAGTGAGGTTCCGAAAGCCCAATTTCAGTCCTTTTCCCCTTCCCATCCATTCCTAATACGGATAAGATGGAAAAGGGAACATGATTGGACGGGGAGGGAATGGATAGGAAATATCCTTTTTTTCCTGTCTATCCCCTCATTTGTCCAAAATTGTCCACTTAACATCAGGTGAACCGCTTTCCCTGTTTTGCCACCTTCTTCCATAAAAACGCTCGCACTGATAACTATTGCTATTTTCAATAATAGTAATGATTTATTTCATATAACAAACCAATATGTATGTCAAATATTACGTATTAAAAAGAAATACAATATTGTTGGAGGTCTCATAATGTATCTACTTGGGTAAAAAGATTTGATATCTGGCATTTGGATGATACTAGTATACCTATCTAAATCGATTTTGAAATATATATTACACACTATATAGCTATTTGTATTGCTGTGAACAGGGCGGGGCCCGGTCAGCCAGCTACCCGAGCGGGTCGTCGGGGCGGCTGGACCTGTGCTACGTGGCGGAACGCATGCTGGCGCTGCACCTGCCGCAGCGCGACGCGCACGCGGAGGCCCAGGCCGCGCACATGCTCACCAACAAGCACGGCGAGCATTTCATGGTAAGACACGCTTTACAGCTAAAGCTTTAAGCTTTTGTTAAAAGACAACTGGACAAACGACGAAAAGCCCATAGGTGGTCATGATAAGCGTAAAGTTGTATTGAATGCTTCAATATAAAATAATACGAAACATGCGTAGAATTTATTGGTTTCATGATTGAATTGAAACTTGTTAAGCGAGGGGTGGGGACCCATTCCATCCTTTCTCCGTCTTTTTATTTGTATCTTTGTTTTATGGAATTGTGCGGCAAACGAGCAAGCGGTGTTATGTTAAGTGACCGCTACCCATGGGCATCCGCAACAAGCAAATGAGTCGTAGATGCGTTGCCAACCTTTAATGGACAGAGGGGATAGACTGGAAAATGGATATTTCCTTCTCCCATTCATATCCTTCCCGTCCAATCCTCTTCCCCTTCCCATCCTAACCTTACTAGGAAAGAATGGGAAAGGGAATAGGACTGAAATTAGGCCTCCGGCACCTTACTCATCTCTGATGAAACGCAGAAGCGTACTTCCACTTCACGCCTGTCTTCTGTGGGGTCGTGGTATTTCACCGGTCGAGCCGGCCCATTCGTGCAACAGATGTTGTTGTTGCGGGCTCTACCACTGCTAGAACTAGGCCATTAAAATGGTGATTACTATATGGACCCTTGTCATATAAATTAAGTATAATTTTATATGCAGTTGTCTGCTTAGTTCTTTAATTTACAAAGGCAATAAGTCAGTAGGAATGGATAAAGCAATGAATTTGAAAACTAACAAAGACTGACCGACTGTACATGCACAAAAATAATGATGCCAGAGCGAAACTAAAGAAAAAAACAATAAGACAATGACATGGCACACTGGAGGTCTGCCAAATTATTAGTCATCCCATAAAATTCTTTACAAAGAATATAAAACTATATCTCGCCAAAATCCGTAAGAACGTCAGTATTAGTGACATAAATTTACAAATAATGTATTGTTTTATGGTTGTGGAGATGGAATCAAGACATTGGATTATTTGAGATAACTATATTTTAAATTTTACAACAACATACCACCACTGCACCATAACCAAGAGAGAGAGAATGCAAAGAATAGACATCTGTCATAGATTATACATATGCAAGATTTACTTTATGCCTAACAACAAAACCTACATCGTCTTACATTAAATTTGATTTATTTTCAATGATTAAACCTGGGAAACACACAAGATTGGATCTTGCATAATTCGTCCATATAACATCTTTTGACATCATGAATTGGTTATCTAGATGGTTAAAAATGAGATTTAAGTATGGTTTACCAGCCAAATCTATTATTTCCTCCTGTGTGGCAGTAGTGAGAGCCTGTTCGTACTCGTCGCCGAGGTCGATGGTGATCTGCTCCTCAGCATCACGCACCTTCTCCGGTGGCGGCGGTGGGATCCACTGAAAGAAGCAAACATTTTGGATTTTAGTAGCCGTTAAAAAAATATTAAAACCATAAATTTAACCTTATAACTCGATACAGTCTATATTCTAGACAGTCCATATTGTTTGGTTACTGTATGCTTTGTGTGTGTGTGCTGATGTAAGGACCTTGGACATTTATTAAAGCTAAATAAACGCGTCCTATAGCGTTGTCATCATTGTCGACAGGTTACAGGCAATTTGCACAATGCCCGCCACAAGCCATTAATGACGTAACACTCATTCTATTAATTCAAATTGAAAATAACAGTTTTGTGGTTTAATTATATGACTAAGTTGAGATTTTTTTAACATATAATTTCCAAAAGCTTTATATCTTATACATGAAACCTAAAATGGAGATGGTAAAATATGGATTCTATTTTAAAAAAATTAACGTAAGCAGTTATTTTTTGTGTTGTATTTAATGGAAAGAATCTATGAATAACTCCATATAGGTTTTCGTGACTTGGTCACAGTGGGTTTCTGTACTTTACAAGTATATGGCCATTTGTTTGGTGAATAATACGAATTTTATTCCTCGTAGCTGAAATACTTCATAACAATTTCGTAAATCCGTAACAATCTCGACGAATATGTTTTCAAATAATGAAATCAATGCAACAATTATTTATATACTAAAGAGTCATTATTGCATTGTGCAACAACAACGTACTACGTTAGTTATTGTCTTTAGATTACTTCGCGATGTAAACACTACAGGCACGGCACTGTGACGTCATTGGACTCACGTCTCATGTTATTGTGGAGGAGTAGTACCAACAAATGTTTAATTTGGACTGGTAACCCACGACCACCCATGACTCAGTACGAGGCCATTCAAGCATCAAGCGATTGCATCATCACTACAAAGACTAGTCTAAAAAACTTTATTAGCTTAATTAGGAATATCGTGTTCAATGGAAACCACTGTACACTGTTATATCTTATCTACGAGTATATTAGCTATGGATATTACATCATTTATGATTTGATAAACAACATTATTCTTTGAAAATCATGTTTTGACTGCTGCAGACTGCTAAAATCGAGTACTTTTGGAGTTTTCGGAGTTCGGAGTTCTGTCGGGCGCCTCGCCTCGGGGCTTTACTTTATTTTGTATTATCGGGATGGGAGGTCGCCGAGCTCTTAGTGGCTTAGGCGGACGCTCCACAAAGTGATTACTAGGCTCAAGGGACCCTAAGAGGGGACATCGGCTTTGGCTGTCACTCAATACGGGTTCAGTACTCCTATTCACGTGTATCCGAGAGGGCCGAACCTAGTAGTCTCGTTAAAAATAAACAACAGATTCATTTCGATATTGACGATATTTAATGGTAACGTTATCACTTAAAGATACAATGTGATAAGTATTGGTAATTTGAGGGAGGGTAATATATATATATTACCTTCTTGCCACGTATAACTCCAGCCACATAGGGTTTCACCTCCGGCCGGTCGGGTGTCTCTAGCGCCTGTTTGTTGATGTGTTCGATCAGCTTCTTGCGGTTCAGAGGGCCCGTCGGGTCCTTTTCGCATGCATAGTTATTCCGCTGAGAGGGAGGGAGAAAGTTGTCCTGGAAAGTAGACAATAATACGAGGTGCAATTATAATGGTTTTAAACATAGACAAACAATTCATTTATGTATATTAATAATTTGAATTACAATCAGTTTGTAGACAATGTTATGTGAAAGGATCATGAATTCAAAATTAGATGATTCTAGATTTTACTGCCAAGGACTTTAAAAGTAACAAATTATTTTTGATTTTTTGGACATGTTCACAAATTTCCTGTGTTGGCAATTGACTCATCCCCTGTGTGTCAGTTTGACCGCTGGTAATTTCCTCAACTGGTAAAAAGGCTCATTCATTATCTATTTTATATTTTTTTAATAATTGTACTGTGGTCTATGAAAAATGTTATTTTAATCAAAGTTCCAATAATCTTTGGTGAATTCTTAGGAGTTAATATAAAATTAGTGTTATCAGAAAATACAAACATGTTGCAATACATGCATTGTTATCATAATGACTGCTGATAACAGACTTATAATTAGGACGCCACCTTACTAGATTGTGTTAAATGGATTTAACATTTGAGTGGCACTCAAATGTATAATATGTTCAGAGGTTTTCAATAAATGATACCTGCATAGAGTTTAACAATTTTAACATGCAATAAATCAATACAGCCTGTCATCCAGAAGGGAACAACAAAAACAAACCTAGCAGACCTATTTTCCTTTCAGTTTCTTCATTCATACTTCAAAACAAAAGTACTAAAACTATCAACACATACCATTTTCAATTTAAGTTGCATTTTAGAATTTTACACAGCCACTGGGCAGTTTAATGTTTTAATAAGTTTCAAATAGTGTTAACATTATGTGTAGCCATTGCATGTTTATAATAAGATAATGCAGTTTCTATTGGACATATACTATGATAGAAATTGTACAGAAATATAATCTGTAAATAAATATTATAATACCATGTTAATTATGAACTATATATTAGCTATGGAGTTGTTAGTGTAACTGTAAATGCCATTAGATTAATTGATATCTATGAGTATGGTTGTCTATACATCTTTTAATTTAATTGGGATAGACAGATGCAAATGTGATAGAGAATGAGTGTCATTGTCTTAACCAGTAAGTAATTTTAGCAATAAATTTTTGTATTTAATTCCAGTAATGTCTCAAAAGCTTATCTTGATGCATTTTGATTTTCTCATGTTTCTAAACATACATTTTATTTTCATAATATAAATATAGTACATCTATTTAAAACAATTATTTATGATGTGAAAGATATTCTTAAATTACCATTTTTAGCTGTTTCCATTACTTATTTATTTCCATTATTTAATTCACTTAATTTTATTTTAATTATTATAGGAGCCTTTCTCTTAATTTTAAAACATGTCAATTTGCAATTCAAGAAAGTGTACATAAAAATAAAAAAGCATATATAAATAAACATATAAAGCTGCAATTATTATTCATATCACTGTATTATTCCAGTAACTTTTGGACTCAAGAATCTTGGCTTTGCTGCCTTGTAGGCTTTTAAGTATGTATTAAAAATATTTTTTTAATTATTTATCTATACATACAAATTTAATTATTAAAATACAATGTGAAAAATTACAAGTGATGATTGATTTAAGAAACGATTAAATTAATTGGAATAAGCAGATAGTCAATTGTCTTGACAGGATCTTCTTTGGTAATCAATACTTAGAAGGAACATAGATCATTTTGAAAGGAACTTGGGAAGTAGTTTGATTTTTGGTCCAGATCATCATATCATACATATTTCACGAAGAAATACCACAAAAGTTTTATAATACACTCAATGAAACATCACTAATTTATTGTCATGTAAAATTTGATGAGAGTATATATTTTGACATCTTTTGATTTCATCACAGAATTGACAAACTCCAAAGCACCTCAACATGATTAATTTATTTATAAATGTTATTAGAAAATATAAATATATTAAGAATTTCAGACATATTACACCAAACAGGTCAGCAGAGATTACAGGCCTGAATGAATTCTTGCTTAGTTTTTAAACAAATACACTGTTATATGAGAGTTTAGTCTTTACTAAGTAATTTCTTATGCTTTATTAATCCAAAAACTCTTGGTAAGCAAACTAACAGGAAAATAATCTACCAAAATTGTCAGATTATAAAATGTTCTTTTCTGTTTCTAACCATTAAAATAAAAGAATTAATCGCTTTTTATATAATGGTAGATATACTTATGCTTATATGAATCCAAGTAGGTTTTTTGATTAAAAAAATACAGAATCATTTCAATGCTAAAAACAGTCTCATTATCTGTATAGGAAGTATCAAATTGTAGGTACATATTCCTGCAATTAGCTGCCTTGAATTTAGTATGACCTCACTTTGTTTGCAACCTACAGAAATAAGAGTAATACACACACAAATAATGTGTGTTTTATGCTATTCTTATGACTTTATGTTTTAAATTGTAAACTGATCTTCATTTTGTCAGTCTGTTGTATATATGGTCTTGTACAAGTGAAGATTGGATAACAATGAAATATACAGATATGGTATCAATGTTACTGACATTGGATAAATCAAATAATTGTATAACATTATTGTTCCCACATCTGTTTTATGAATTAAATATCTCATACAGTGTTTGTAAAGTGTAGTAGGCATATATATGATAGAAACACACACACACACACAAATATACAAGCACACATGCACACTCATGCTCAAAGTCTCAATACCACAAACATACATAAGTAATAAGTCAATTAATTGTTTTCTTGTATTGGGGGTAAGGGACTGTTACTCCTGCTTGCAGACAATAGTGTTGCTATGAGAATAAAACTATGTAAACAATAAGATGATTTCTATAAAATTACTCATTGTACTATTATATATAGTTAATACTACTGATGTTTTAATATGTTATTTTATTTAACTTGTCATTTTTTATTGTGGCAATAAAGTAACATATTATTGTTAATTCCTTTAATAATTAATTGTGCATGAATATGTTAAGCTCTTTTTATTTAAGTAAGTGGCTTGGCATACTTTAATTATTAGCATTATTAAAAACTACCAGATTTCTTTTTGCTTTCAGATAATTTTAAGTATTGTATTATAACCTAATAAATACTTAAACAATTACTCATTTAAGGTAAGAAATGGTCAAAGGATATATTAATATTCTCTTAAAAGTTAATCACAGTGCTGATTGACAGATGTTTTATATCTTTTAAGGTTTTAAATTGTATTAACCATGTTATTCAAAAACTTTATAGCATTGATTTTTAAAATCACGTTATATGCCATACTATAAAGCCTAATAATGTGTTTTTATATGAATAAAATGAGTAAAAATGTAAGTAATTGAGACAAATTATTTATCATTAAGGGTCATTATCAAAACCTATTTTACTAAAATTATTAAATAACGATACTCACATCAGGATCTACTTCTTTGGCAAGCATGGTGAGTTCCTCCTGTGACAACTTTGCCAATAGTTCATCTACATCCACTTCGTCATAGGCAGATAGCTCTCGTCCGTACAGCTTCGCCGGAGTAGTCATTGTTGTAGTTTTCGTCGACGACGATTTCTGCAACCACGAGAAAACACTACACTGACACTTTGGAACAATATTCCTTTTATTATATAACAATAAGCTAAGTTAATTTAATTCCCAAATCGACAAGATTAACGAAACACCACACCCTTCGGTTGACGTTAATTAATCGATGATAAGGAATACATGTACTGTCTTCAACCGTTTATAACATAGCGATTGAAATTAACAAATCCCAATAAAATAAAACACAGTTTTGTTGTCTTACTTTAAAATAATTATTATTTTGTCTATTTAGCGTAACAAAGCAAGGTAACAAGCGCGCTCACTAAATGTCAATCACGAACTGGAAAACATGATTGTAAAAAAGAGTGCGCTGTATAACCTAAATTATAAGTGTGTAAAAGAGATGGACTATCAACTAAAGGGGACTATGACGCGACCGAAAAGAAAGGCTGATTTTAAAGTACCGGTCTCTTATCAAGATTAAATTATACGACCAAAATATACATACATTAACAAAAATGGTTTTTGTAATATATATTGCATTTTACTGGTAGACACAACTTTAAATTATCTTTAATAATAATATTAATGGAGAAGTGATGAAATATTGCCGTAAATTATGAGATACTCCAGCACCCGCTGTGTACAACTACATAGATTATAAATCCCATCCGGCTTATCG
>DWTW01001378.1:0-12754 GCA_018246275.1 Papilio slateri
CTTCCCATCTTATCGTTATTAGGAAAGGACGGGAAAGAGAAGAGGAATAAAATTGGGCCTCCGGCACCACACTCATCAGACGAATTATTAATTATTAGTTATTCGATTTTCCAAACAAATAACCTTTTTTTAATATATTGAGTTTAAGTCAAATACTTCATAACAGGTCAGTAACCGATAAAACGTTTGACATTTCGCTAATGACACATTAGATGGTTGTCTATAATAAAAATATTTTAATTACTCATCAAGATTAAATCTATGTTTAATATTCTGTACACTATTTTTACTCAGAGAAAAGTTATTTGGTTAAATAAATTATATAATTTACGACGACTTTCTTTTTATTATTTTATGTTAAGAGTAGGTTGTCATTGTATATTATAAAACAAAGTTAATTCGTAGCGTCTGTGTGTCCGAACGTTATAAACTCGGAAACTTCTAAACTGATTTTCATACGTTTTTGACCGATAGACGGATTAAGCCATGAAATAGGTTTATGTATAATATATAATTCATTACGTTTTTGTGTAAATTGGTTAAAATATAACCGTGATTATTACCGTGAGTTTACATTGCCGAAAACATTCACCTTAAACATGCTGTCGTCTCTGTTTTTTTTTATAGAGAACGAGAGAGATAACAGTATGTTTGATGTGATTTTTATGATATGATTTTTTTAGCAGTGTAAACTCAAGGTTAAAAAAAAATCTGGATGTTTGGTAGAGGAACGTAAAAGGCTGTATTACAACAGGAAAAAATATTGGGATATACACCCCGAAGCCGAGGTGGATAGGAGTGAATGAATTTAAAGATTTAATTTATTACAAATTTATTTAGTTGAATAGCAATGTTGATTGTACAAATCTTATTTTACCGTCTAATTTGATTGGCATCGTGTCGTTTTATGGCAAAAAATATTACAATCACTGAGACAACTCCCCGTCATGACGGTTGAATGGTTGAATGCTTTAATGGCATTTATTTATCGTTTTTGCTTCAATCATAAGGCCGGCAAATCCTTGAATCGGGTCGGAAAGGCGGCCTTCTTTGTAATGTTTCGATGAGCAATAGCTGTTGTTTTATTTTATTTTGTATTATCGATGGAGAATTGAAATGAGCTACATATCCCATTTGCAGAAAGGTTCATACTAGATGTTGCATGCGGCTTCGCAAAGCATTCGTTTACTATTTTCCTCGCTGGAAATTTTTGTAACTCGATTTCTCGTATTCGCTTGGCATTTATAGGTGAATGTCAAAAAGTTGTTACAGGTTTCCATGGTAATGACAGTAACAAATGGTCAAAAAGTAGTTATTGTAATATCATACATTACCATGGCGACCGATTTATTTATCTATCTCTCGGGAAGTTTTTTATCGAGATAAAAGGCACCCTATGTTCTTATCTGTACCCCTGACAACGTGTGTGCAAAATTTCATGATGATCGATTGAGAAGTTTACACGTGAAAGCCAAACAAACACACAAACTCACATTCGAATCTATAATATTATATACAGTGAGGATACATATTTAGTTATGCCTAATTTGCATCAAATTGAACATTCGAGGATGGACTTCAATTGCAGTATAGTAATATAATAGCATGAACCAGACGTTCTAATTTTCCTACGTTAAGGCTAGAAACGCTCCTGCAACTCGTCTTATTGTGCACAGATAGCTAGAGCCTCTAAAATTTGGTAAATATCTTTCTGGTTTGTTACTCTAATAAATACTATTTGTGAACCGAGCTTCGTTTTCCGTTGTCAACTGTCATCGTAAGATCGCATTCCTTCGGGAGATATTTAGTATTCACAAGACAAATTTATGTTGCAAAAATGTGGCAGTGTTGGCAGGGGACGTCCCAGGAGAACTTCTATTGATCAGATTGAACTCATTCTAAAGAAAAGCGATATAAGAAATATCGATTCATACTAGACTAAGTATCGAAACTTCCTCGCTTAATGTATTATAATACAATAAAATATCGTACTAATTAAATTGGCGACGCATACCTTTTTCTTAAGATGCCTCTTCGACTGGCGGAGGTTGGCAGTCAGTTCATCACATTTTAACATAGAAAACTGACCCACAATAATATACGGCAGTAATAAACTTGATGAGACCTAAATTCAGAGCAGTGTCTTGATTTCTAAGATTATTTTTTATTCATATTTCATAATAAGCGTAACCACCGCGTAATGAACGTAGCTACCGCGTCCGTCAATTACCAGGAAACAACAATTCCTTATTGATTTGACCTAATTAAAAACTCTAGGATAATTGCATTAACTTGTTAGAAATTACCTTCAGGTGTCTTCGCTGATCTCTGACCTGCGTGTTGATTAAAACAACACGATACATAATGAAAACACAAATAGTCGTACGTTCAATTTATACTTTCGTAATACATCTCCGTTGCTTCGTCCAAGTTTATACGTAGTATACAGTTATATACGACGTCGAACTGCTTCGCTCCGGAGTTCAAATACCTCTCAAAGTAAATCTTTCAACTTAACGATGATGTTTGGGACGTGAAGACGGCGGGGAACGGTTGGTCGCGGAAAGTTGAACACCGCATATAATTGAATGTTTGGGGGAAGGCCTATATATGTCCAGTAGTGGACTGATGCAGGCTGATTAACGTTGTTAATAGATAAAAATATTACAATTAAACTAAAATATTCATTTTTTACCTATAATGGACTTCCATATATTGTATTTAAAGTGATATAGTATATTTAAATGAATCCAGTAACATAATATATGTTACTGGAATAAAGCGTAGGCTCGAGGCTGTTGAGGCAATAAGTCGACAGACATACATATTTAGTGTACTATAATTAATATTGTTGCAACATATAATCTTTGTAAAACAAATTAATGGCATCGTTCAAAAAATGAATGCAACAAAGCGACACTCGTGGGTTGACAATCTCTAACCTCGCTAAGACATATATAACAAAAGATGTCAGCATCAAATATAAAAATTAACTGAATTTTAGTGACCCATAAAAAAGTTTTAACATATCTTAATTACTTTGTGTTAGCATCTTAATTCGAAGATAAAAGAACAGATTTTTAGTGTTCTTTGAAATGTCTTTAATACTTTTAATGCGCTGTGAAATGTTTAGTAAGTTACATATTTTTATGACACATTTGTTTATTTCAAATATTATAAGTATTTCTTATATAATTATACTTATATAACAGATAGAATATATTATCACATATCGATATCAAATTCAATAAAAATAACAATAAATCTATTAAAGAAAAAACACAATTAGACTCCTGTCAAAAAAAAACTACGTTCTTTTTTTAAATCTCTGTGGGCAAAGACGCTATCGAACGTCGGAATGTTGATAAAAACGTTAAAGTGTATTATTAGAAATAACAAAATAATTAATAAAATTTTTGATGGTTGAATTTAATTTATGTAACAAAATAGCTTTCAACTAAATATGTATAAATTACGTTTCCTTAACAGTTTCTTTTTTTTTGTAAACTTTATCTTTGATATTAAATGAATAGTTTTGCACAAAATTAATGATTTGAATATACCTAACACTATTCGTGGCTGTTTATTCATTAATTGTCTTTTATTTGTTAATGTGATGCGATAAAATATTTTATAATCATATCTTACGAATATAAAAATAATTTATTACTACCTGTTAAACGAAAAACAAAAATACAAAGTTAAGTATATTATTAGTTACATTTAAAACTTAGTAATAATAAGTAACTTGTGTTTTCATACATAGTATAATACATATATGTAGTTCATGTAACCAGAGCTCATAGTCTATTCTAAAATTATAAGGAAAAAAGATTTGATTGTTTATTTGTTTCGGATAAACTCAAAAACTATTTAACCGATTTTTAAAATTCTTTATCTACCCGAGCGAAGCTGCGGCAGATTGCTATTATAAGATATAGACCTACTCTGACCGCTTGGTAATTTAGTCGTAATATTTTTGGTTAATATTTTTACTTACATATTAAGGTATATTTTTATGATTTATCATCTATTGCCTTGTCTTTATTTCGTCTGAAACTTCATATTAGTAATTTTATTACAATCTTAGGATTAACCGTTGTATAATTTATGCATGTTTTATTGAACAGAAGTTTAATATAAAGCACCAATAAACCTTATACACGATGATATTGAAAATTGTTCACGGTCAGGAATTTGTTCTGCGAAACGTTTCTGTATACGTTCTCTTGTACACAAACCTTGGATTAGTACGGAACGAGACCTGAATATATGGGAGATATGTTGAAACTACATTCAATTGTGCACCTTACCATACTCACGGGTCACTACGGGTTTTGGTATTATTTGTTCTAACAAGGGTCTAAAAAGATGTTAAAAATAATTTAGATAGGTTAAGGTTTTTAATTCAACTCTGGCAGAAATGCACAAAGGAAATTAGCTGGGAACACCCGGACAATGTAACACACCTTATAACGGGTGTACACAGACCTTAAATTTTTGGGTTAACCCAAGCAAAAGCCGGAATTTAAGAAAAAATCATACGTAATTGAAAGTTCTATCGTTAAAAAAATAGAATAAAAGAATATGTGATAGTTATATGACACTTATTATGTATTTCTTAATCAAGTCATATCAATGTGTCAATAAACTTATTTGCAAATTATACTGCATGAGGTATCGTTTTAAAAACCTAGAAATAAAACCTAGAAACCTATTCTGCCTAACCTGTCAGAGAAATAACGAGCGTAGTGAAGAGTTGAGAATTAACCGAGAATAAGAAGCCACGGCTTGACCACATTCCGATAGATTTCATTTCGTTCGGTTTATAGAAGCAGACCCAGAATTCGTTCCAGTTTGTTTGCGGTCGAAATATAATATCTTCGATGCATAAACTATATTTAAAATTGATTGATACCTATTTTTTCTTTGACTGATGATTACTTGTATCAACTTAAATAACGAGAGGATGGCGGAAAACGAAACCTCAGTAACGTCAACAATCACTATTTCATGATTTTCCGTTAGAAACAGGTGTCGTGGTACTTAGTTACATAGTTAAGGTACCTGTTAAAGCCTTCGAAAGTTAGATAATAATTAATAAAAGAGCTACCGTGATTTTGTATTCGAATTATTATTTATTTATAAGAATAATTATGACAGCTGAATGAATTTGGTCGCATATATTATTTTTGCATTTAATGTATATCACTGACCGATTGTGAACTGCGACAGATTATAATCGGACTAGGCGTATTGTTTGAACTTAACGAATCATTGACAATTCATCATCGACGTATCATGCCCAACGGAACAAACCTTTTTCTGTTTTTTCTTTGATAAATATCATTTTTAGATATAATTATTTTTATAAAATCACGTCCAACCTAACCATATTGTCCATTATAATATAAACTTTAATGTAATAACGCAAATAAAAATATCAGTTCACAATTAGACGATTTGACTCCGACAGTTTGATAACTGACGAGAAATGATATTGAAACATTTTATTTACGTACCGTATTTGATGTTTCTATCGATTCGTTTGTACTTACAATCGTAACTTGCTAACAGTTCCTAGTTTGTTGTTCATTCACAAATAAACTCCTACTACGATGACTCACTGTGTTCCCACTTTTAATCAAGAAGTAAAGTTCAAATATGTAGAATGAATTAAGGACATTAGATAAATAAATATTATTCAACACAGAGTAGGGAGAGAAAGAGGGATGGAGAAAGAGAACAGTAGAGAAAGAGAGAGTGAAAGGAATAAACAGTGGGAGAGATATTATCGGCAGTTTAGAAATTAAAGTACCCAGTACCCTGTTGCGATCCTCGCTTCGATCACCAGATGTAGTAAAAGATTTATGATAAATGGCGATGAGCTCATGCTCTGCATTTGAGACCTAATAGCTTTTGTGAAAAGGCCGTAATAAAATAAATAACAAGTTACATGAATAAAAAAGATACCGATAAAAAAACCTGAAAAAGTAAAAAATGATGACATTCATAGTCTTGACCAAAAATATTTATATAGTCCAGCAAAGGACCGCGATTACATAAGCTTTCAAACAGAAAATCTGGCACCAAAATAGGACGAATCCTTTATTAGTTACGATGTCACAGACAAGGCAAACAGGTTAACTTATAACACGCCTCTTTTTGCGTTTTGTTAAAAACATTTTTATTACTCGTAGATATAAAACAAAAGTTCGTCATCGTAGTGAGTTCACATAGTAGGTACTGCGTCTGTGTCGTAAGCCGTGAATAATCGCTTAGTGCGAATTATTATATTCACACTTTTTGTAGAAGTGAGCGCCATTGTTGTCTGTTTTTGCTTAATTTACAAGTTGTACCATTCAATGCATTGTGCAAACCTTGTCCATACTTTACTCGTATTTGAGAAAGTTCATTTGGTTCTGTTGGAAATGTTGTTAGCGAATTAGTGTTATAATTAGATACACCATCGATTGCGTGTGCGCATACATCCGGTGCGTATAGATAGACCATCTTCCCATGCCTGTATACGTTACCAAATTCTTGAGATGAAATTTCGTAATGTTATTCGTTTCTTTTATTCCAATTACCGCAGTGCCTCAAGATGAAAGTCTTTGACTAGCGATGCCGGTTCTGTGACGTGGCTCCTTACTGCGAACACTATTAGACGGCTCAAGGTCACTCAAAGAGCAATGTTTAGAGTCTCTCTGCGAGATCGCAACATGACTGATGTGATTCGTAGCAGAACCAAAGCAATCAACATTGCCCGAAGAGACTAACAGAAAACTTAAGTGGGAATGAGCGGGACACATTGCTCTCAGAGCAGATGTGCGATGGGACCGATAGGTCATAGAATGGCGGTTACGAACAGGTCGACGCAGAAAAGGTAGCCCTGATCTGGTCAAGATTACGGGACTCCACTGGATGAAAGCGGCAGGGGACCGCTCTTCGTTGTTATCGATGGGCGAGGCCTACGAGCACTAGGACGACTATCGGCTCAAATGACGACGTCGACGACGATTCCATTTCTTGATAAAGACGCTTAAAAACGAATACGCCGATAAAGTAAGTGAAATCCAAGTAATAACTTACCCAAGGAGCTATATTATTTATGTTTTTATTATAGTATTATATGTACCACTTGACCATAATCCTACCATCACTACTATCTATAATATATGGAAATGTTATGAAACATTCTTACGATTTCAGTCACGTCCCACGTGTGAACATGTAAAATCTCGTATTATCATGATATAAAACAAAAGCCAACTAAATGAGTTGGTTCCATTTTAAGCCTTTTGTTTTGGACTTCATTTAAGTATCTAATTTAAATTCAAAGTTTTGAAGAGCTAATTGCCTAATGATTTAGGACACAGATTGCGAAACATGTACGATCGTGTGTTCGAATTCGCCATTCGACTATTTTCCCCAACCTTCTAACACAAGCCTTAGTTAGAATTGCCTTTTTCATTTTCATACGACAAATATTAATTTCTTCCTGTCCTTTTCGATGTGGGGTCGGCTCAGTACGACCGAAGTCCATATTGTTATAGGTTTTGGCTATAGTTTTTTTTTACGCCCGGCCGCCTACTTGACGCCAACCCTCATCGGGCATATATATGAAATATTAGTAGATTATCAAATATACGATAATTAACCATAGATATGGTTCACGACAATAATCGAATGGCGAATTCGATCCCTCGACTATGCTGCGCTGTTTCGCAGTCCGTACCCTTAACTATTAGACTATTGACGCTTCAAAACAAATATTATTAACAGTAAAAAATGTGTCCAATGCGTAATTATTTCGGCCAGATTTATTATTACACCTTTGAGGAAGACCGATATAAAAAGGTTGGATAGATAGAACATTCCACAACTGTTATAGGTGTTCTATAGCTAATAAGCTGTTGTGTGCTTATTAATTATTCTGATAAAAATAATTTAGGTAAGACCAACAAGCCAGTCTTCACAGGCTTAGTAGAAAAGTGAAAACCATTTGTTGTGGCGGCCGCATTGTCTCGCTCCAACGTTCTCACAGCAGAGGTAAGTGACAGAATTGCATGTCAGCATGCGACGATATTCAACAATACGCACAACAATGTTTGTTCTCTGAGTCTTATGTAAGCGAAGAATTCTGTAAATATGTATAGATCAACATGCAAATACTAACTGGCCTTAAAATTGTGGACTACTACGCGCACAGAATAACATGACACGCGTTGAATGCACCCTATCTCCCCGAGTGCACCATTGTACAGCGAGTAACAAGATCTTTGTCGTCAGTCTTTTACTTAGCAAACCGTCCCGGATTCATTTCGGTAGATGGATTGCATATTATACAGTGTCGAGATATTTTTTTCTTCCTGCCCTTATTCCACTTTGTGGGGTCGGCACAGTACGACCGAAGTCCATACTGTAATAGGTTTTGGCTATAGTTTTTTTTTATGGCACGCCGCCTGCCGAACGCCAACCCTCCTTGGGCATATATATATATGAAATGTTAGTAGATTATCGAAATAATTTATTAATATTTCTTTTAACCATGTCCAAACAAGTTTAAAACTTGGTTGGACATGGTTCACGACAATATTCGAATGGCGGGATTCGAACTCAGGACCATGTTGTGCATGTTTCACGGTCCGTACCTTTAATCATTAGGCTATTGGCGCTTACAAATACTTCCTAATACGGTGTTACGTATACCCCATACGGGATGTATTAAGCCTCGTACTAAATCTCTACAAAAATATCATTTGTCTATGATTATAGGGACAATGTTGAATTCAAACAAATGTTTTCATACTTTTGCAAGTAAAATAGATAGAGAAATAGATACTTAGGCTGCTGTTGCATCTAATATAGTAATCCTAAAACCGTAATAGAACGGACCTTAAATCGATTCTACGATCGTCAAATCGCTAACTAGCGGTTTCTTGGTCATGGTTGACCACGGTCAACTAGTTAAATATCTATATTTTGAAGGTACTCTGTAAATTTTTACGTACCCAAGGTCATAAAAATTGTTGATACGATTTATACACACTATGATTATCCGATTTAAGAAGTGAAACCGGACCATCTGGTGCATGTTGTTTTGATATTTTGTCCTTAAAGTCGAGCAGCTTTGTTTACTCTTGGATTTTATAGATTGAAAATAATTATAAGTGTTTTTATTCTTTATTTTAATCTGAAAGACGCCAATTTTTATTTGTCCTTGCCTGTTGAATACAGGCCCTATTATTAGAACAAATTAATTGGTGGAACTGATAATAGAAGCCTTTATTAATAATCTACTGACCACAATCACAATAGTCGAAGGATGGAACGCACTAGTTACGTATGGAGATGACTGAACAGGTTGTTTTTAGTCACGTCAAAATCGGAAGAAAATACTGCCGCTGGCAATTTGTTCGAATCCTTTGCCATACGTACAATGAATGATGTTTCAAATCACTACGTACATCGACAACGGAAGGATGGTCACTAGCCGTATGTCCAAACGTAACACGATAGAATTAACGTATCTCAAATTAAATTATGAAATCCCAATAAATACGAATATTTTAATAGGGTTTTTTTATTTTTAAAATGTATATGGCAAAAAATCAACTGTTTCCTGATATTTTTTATGTATAATGCAATTCTGTTTAATTTTTTTTTTAAATTTTTGTTATTTTTAATACAATTACTTCTATTCTGTTATAAGAAAGACATTGATAATTACGTCCCATCAAGGTATTGCGATATTCTTGCGAAATGCAAAAAAAAATATACAATTAATGCTATAGCATTAAATAATTATGCATAAAATTATTTTCCGTTTCTTACACAACTAATTCTAATACAACGAATTATTTTAAATAAATTATTAGTTACTGCATTATTTTATATAAATAATAAATATTGTTAAATACTTAACTAGCCATCAGATGGCGTGTCATGTGGCTATTAAATTATATTTTTCTTGCAATACTCCGCCTTATAAACGTAGTTATGTTTGACAAGGTCGAGATTGCGTGGTTCCATGATGGATTACTTAAAATGTGCTTCTTGTTATTCGTTTGCATTCATCACACTATAACCATTTACACGCGATGACATTCAATGGTTATTTTTTATAGTTTTAAAGATCAATCAGTAGCTCAATCTCCTGATGTTATTGATTGCTTTCCTTCAACATCCGTCGCCTCAAAGGTTGCTGTAGGTGTGGACTTTTAACAAAGAAATTAGCTCTTTTCTTGAGACAGAAGTTTTCCAAAAACCGTAAAGTTGTAAGATGATCATTAAGATAACTAACTATCTAACTCCATATACTATACTGTTATTTATTTTTAAGTACGTTCAATGTGTATCTGTTTGTTGTCCTTAATAAAGTAAAAAGAAAAGATCAAGGAGTCGATTTTTTAGTTTTTAGCACTCGACTTTTTCACTCGAAAACGATGAGATACTATTTTTGAGATAGAACTATATGAAATTGGGTTCAACTATTCGCATTCAATATTACCAATAAAAATAAATACGTTTTGACATCTGTCAAATGAAAATATTTAACTTGTCTCACCTCTACGTTGATAAATTCTCATAGGTATAACATTTTCGATCATTGCTTGCTTCTGATTTCGACCGCTCTTTTTCAAAAATCAACCCCCTGATATACTTCATTGACGATGGTGCGCGTGAATCAATACCAAAGATGAGAATATGCAGGTTGTGCGATTTTTGTCTCAAAAAGACAATCGTTTAGAAATTTATTTCCTTTGTCTACTCATTATTTTACTTTGTCGGAGACAAGATATATTAGTCAAGATGATAAATAAAAATAATATCTTACAATCTAGAATTGAGAATAATGCCATCTAGTTTACTCAACTCAAACTATAAAAACAAGAAAATACCCCTGCTTCGCTCGTGATGGATAAACAAATAAAAAATAAAGCCTAGGTTACTCGCTGATGAAAGAGCTTGTGAATGAAAGAATTATTAAAATCAATTAAATAGTTTTTGAGTTCATCCGGATCAAACAAACAATCAAATCTTCTGTCTTTATAACATTATAACTTTTAACTTGGATACCGCGCAGATTAAAGTCTCGTAAATGAAATGAAAAATAAAAGAACAATGAAACGCCCGTCCGCTGACTGAAGGACTTGTGAACAGCATTAGGACGCATTTATTGCGACATACCTGTTACATTTACATGTTTCTAACTCGTTTCGGCGGAATTTATCAAAAAGTTTATTGACTTTGCGATGATACGTTGCCGAACAGACTTTGTGCCGCGTCTTTGAATGGAAATGTCGTTGGTACGTAAAATGAACAGAGAACTATAAATAACAGTTATGGCTGTTTTTAACTTTGAAATCGCGGTTATAAGAATATTTCTGATGTTCTGATATTTTTTTACGTTACGCGTTACTAGTTGAATGTTCTAATACTATTAAAAATAAATAAATGTGTAAAATCTATATATAATGCACGGGTGTAATGATTTTGTGTATACATTTTTTTTTCTAATTTCAACCCCTTCAAATTTTACGGCCCGGGTTGCCAACCATACTTTATAATAACTTATTCCACTTTATTTTTGATAAATACTTTATACTTTTGCATAAAATAACGCTAAAACACTTTATTTCGAGTAATAACTGTGATGCGAAGGACAAATACTCCTATGTGTAATTTTTAATTTATCGAATTTACCTATATAAAGCAGTATGTACTGCGTTCTGTTTTATCCTAGTAACAGTAACTGACAGATATGACATTGACAGTGACACTACCACTACAGAATGCACTGAATGTGACGTGGAGAGAATAGATAAATAAATTAAATAATTAGCCTACGTAAGCCAAGAAAGTTAGACTAAACGTCAAAATAACGCATTATTAAGAATAACTTAAAAACTATTGGTCAGATTTTGATTAAAAAAAAAGTGGGACCCCATGGCAGGCACTAGCTGTCGAATAAAAAAAGAATCACGTAAATCGGATCATAGATCTCAGGGTAATCGATGTACATGCATAAAAAAAAGCAATCGAGTTGAGAACCTCCTTCTTTCTGAGGTCGGTTAAAAAAAGAAAGATTTCTATATTTGAATTTAAATTTAGAATTTTCAAATTTTTTAAAACATTTTAATGAGAACCAAAATTTGTTAGTGTATTCTAAAATCATAAAAAATACGTATTTAAATATGAAAATCTAAATTTAAAAAAAAATTGTCTGAAATATACTTTATTTTTTTCTTATTGAAAGAATCAAATACGTGTTTTTCCCTAAAAACGAGTTGACAACCTTAGTCGCGCATTATGTTGGTGTTTTATGTCCCATAGTATCGCGTCGCGTTCCGACGCTCACCTAGGACAAGGGGTACATCTTGCCCAATGTCCAATCTATTCGTACCCATATCTACCAAAATTGCTTTAGCAAATCGCATAAGCGCGAACACATTACAAACAGACGAACAAATCCTGCATCTGAATAAGTTATTTCAACAAATTAATCACGATCTTTCATTAAACAGACGCCGTGTTACACAATTTGGTTGCGTTATCACTAGAATAGCCATATTATAGCCATAAATCTCAGGACAAAATATCTGCATGTGATGAAGCATCTGACGGTGATGAGGTCGAACCTTAGTGACATTCCAATGACCAGTCAGGAGCTATGTGTCAAACAACTTAACATGGATTTTCTTAAAGTTTTTACCAATAGATGGAATGCCGACCATGCAATATATATATA
>DWTW01001379.1:0-12753 GCA_018246275.1 Papilio slateri
CAAGTGAAGATGTTGCACGCTTGTTCCGGTTAGAATGGGGGAAGTGCTGGTACTTCACAGAATACGGGCGTGAAGTGGAGGTATTTATTTATGTCAGCGAGCCATTGTGCACTTCGTCTTTATAATCGGACTAGGCATATTATAAACTGTGAGCAAATGTCATTTCTCGACAGTTTATGAACTGTCGAAGTTATATCGTGAACTCATATGTTAGCCTTATTATGTTAACATGAGGTCACACTGCTGAAATCATAACATAAAACATGTTGTCTCTCTTCCTCTGTAAAAACACAGATATGACATCATGTTTTATGCGAATTTTTTCGGCAGTATGAACTCGCGGTTAGAATGGACGATAATATAGGTTAGGTTGGATGACACGATACCTAGTTATATATATAAAAAAAAACGATATCTTAAAAAGATAAAGAAAAAATAGGTTTGTATTGTTTGACATGACACCTCAAATTGTGAACGATTCGTTCAGTTCAGAATTTGCTGACACTTTATTTCGATTACACACTGACGAAAAGGTTAGAATGGAAAAGTATCTGTGACTCCTCTGATCGTTGCGGCTGTTGTCGAGTAGAACGGCCAGATAACATTAGCTGAGCCTCCCGCTTCTTTGCCTTTTTGTACCACAAAAATATTTTTATTAAATATGTACATTTTAATGGGCCCATCTCATACTCTTTCAGCTTTCAAATATTTATGCTTTATAGACAGAAGTCTCCCAAAACGGAAACACACACTAGGTAGGTTAATACATTTCTGTGACAGTAGTAGTTCATATAAATATATTAACACGATTGGACATCTTTAGATGGATGAGCCGACACTTCTGATTACTGTCAACAAATCAATCAAACTGAGTACGTATTTGTGTGTGTGCGTGAGGCGCGGCGTCAGGGCCGTCGTGGCGGCGCGCACAATGCGACTTGTGCACGCGTCGCCTGCGCGCTGCCCTGCCTATTAGTGGCCCCAAGGCCGTCTGATGCTCTTGACAGTAACCAAATGTTCTAGACAACTACCTATGTGACTCCTCAACGTATACCTCGCCTGAATTGCTGATAATCCCAGATTTAAGTAATTGTTTGATAGAATCTATACACTATTAATACGTGAAGCTAAAACTTTGAGAACTTTTTAAGAATATTGGGAGCACGGAGGTGTGTGAGATTTTACATCGATAAAGTAGAAAGAACAACGGAAGAACGCTACGAAACAACAATGCAAGAAGCAACATTTTTATACGATAGGTACGTATATAAGAGGAAGTCTGAAAGCTGCTCCACTGACAGAGAAATTGAGGAGCTAGAGGTGAGCGTGGTATGGCCATGTCATGCGGAGGGAAGAAGGACATATAACAAAGAAAGTAACGTGGAAGGTTATAAGGGTAGAGGAAGACCGAAGAAAGTGTGGATGGATTGTGTAAGAAGAGTATGAATTCAGATATGACCGCTGATAGAGGGTTATCGAAGAGAAGTACATACTATGCCGACCCCACATAACTGGGAAAAGGGTAGGAAGAAGAAGAAGAAGGTACGTGTGAAAAATATGCTAAATTAAATTAAATAAAACATTTACTTTTTACTTTAATTTTACCACTGGGCGATCACTAGTAACATAAATAAATTAACTAAAAAGAAAAGATGAAAAGAAGAGTGCCGTTATTCATTTGTTGTTGTAATAGTTGTAGTTGTTGGGCCAAAATTCAAACACGCCAAGAGGACGAGATTGAAAAATATAAAACCTTATTACTAGGGGTTCTGGATGTACATGTATTAAACGACTTCTAAGTCCTCTAACACAAAATAAATGTACACAAAAATTTAAAAAAAAAAAAAAACGTCCGTTGAAGTGTTTACAAATACATCATTTTTTGATTTTTCAAAAAAGAAAGAAAAATAGGAATTGGTTTGGACCAGAAATCCTATCAAAATTTCGTCACAATCTGATCAATGGGTTAGGTACACCGAGGAATAACATAAAAACGTTCCTTTTTATTTATATAGATAAATATGTTTTTAGAAATACGTTATACAATTTATAATAATATGCCAAGTGTCAGCTCGGCGACATCGGGTGTCGCGGGGCGCAGCGTCGGATGTTATATTATACGAGCATTAGGCACAGGAAGCGATTTCGAGTGATATTTATTTATTGGCGTTTGATTTATGCATTGGCCATCAATGGGCCTGAGGGCGCGGTCATATGGCCGGGTCGCGCTCCGCCGATTGCAACCGATATAAAAATGCTACCCTGGATATGGTAAAGCACTTTAGTTCAAGTTCTTCTTCTACATCCTTACATCTTCACATACATACTTCTCAGTTACGTGTACACAGAACCGAGCAGCTGCACAGTAACCGTTACAATGTTTGCGTCTCTTTGACATTCATTTTATTTCAGTAATTATTCTACCATGTCTTCTTTATGTAGACATTTTTTGCGTTGATAGTGAATTCAGTTGAGCCAAATGGACTTTTGTGTCGAATCATATATGTAGGTAGCACGTAGCTCTTGTATTTCTTGATGAATTCGTTCACCTCGGACAAATAATGTACGATATATTTATATAATTAAATTCATTATTTAGTTAGTAATGTTTTACGAAAGTTTTAATTATTTTTCTCCGATATCTTTACTTTTACTTATGTCTTCCTTATCCAAGTCGAAGCTGTTTAGGTAGTGTATAATAATATACTTATTACCGCTTTATGTATTTTTTTTTGAAATAGATGTGATGTTTCAGTTGTATGAGGGCTGGGCAAAGCTTCATATAGATAGCTGTGGTAATGGTCTCATAATAACCTTCACGAACAAAATAATCGCGGCGATATCATATATTTCCATAAATACTCATAGATGTGCCTCCACCAGAAATACTATCGCGTTAATGCGACGGGGCGGGCTGAGGTGCGTAAAGTTTTAACTAAGTCTTACGTATTTTTAACTTTATCCGAGGAGCCACTTCCAGCACATTGTATCATAGTTCCGCCACAGCGTCAGTTTTCACGCGCCGCTGCCGCTATTAATATTCAAATTGGTGCGATCTGTCGCCGCTCCATAGCTCTACGGGTTCCACGGCCAGTGTGCAATCGCCGCTGTAATTTATTTGTGAACAGACCAACAACGGAATGGAACCGACGCGGATACTGTTTCGTAATTGATGCACGTACGGACCGCTCTTGCGTAAATTTTACATTTTTGAGTGTTTATTATACATAAAAAGGTGATGGATGAAGTAAGTTTTGCCGGTAACGATATATAAACAATGTTAATCAAAAATAATTTTATACCCTGTCCTGAATGATTTAAGAAAAAAATGAATCTTGTTTTAACAAGCAAGGATTTTACCCCATAAGTGTGATACTAATTACTATGTACAACATAGTAATTACTATGTACAACATAGTAATCAGTGATAGAAACAATTCAAGATGTTTAAAGCTACTTTATTATACGTTACAATATTAATTTGGATTTTACGACTTTTTTGAAACAGCTTGATAGATGTTACTATGTCACATGTAATATTAATTTATAAAATATATTGGGCGCCAGAGAAGCGAGTAGAGTAGACCGTGTAAAATGAATATCCGTAACCTTAGAATTTACTTATGAGTTAGAGGTGTTTGGGCTTTTATTTTTTATAATAAACAAATAATTATTTTACAAAATCTAATAACACGTGTACCTACTTACACACAAACATATCATATATGTATATATTTCCACTCTATACATCTATATACAAATGGAATAAGTATTTTATATATTAGTATATTTATTGTGTGCAGTGTGCAGAGTTAGCGCTGTGTGCCACGTAGCTTTTTGTCGATCTCCATTTAACGCTAACCGACAACGGAGAGCGTTTTATAACCTCTAATTGTACTGTATTTATTACAGTTGGTGCGCACAGGAAGTGTGATGGAGTCGCCATTGTCAATTATTGCTAAAAGTTTAAAAAACTTTTAATAAATATAGAACTAAAGCCTGACAACGCTTTTCGTTTATATATCAGTTACTTTTCTTCAATGACATAAGATTAGCCTATTTGATAAATAGGTAACATCATTGGCAATGTCAATACTAAATTTAAAATTATTGTTTTACTTTTTATCCTTACTAAAAATAGGGTAAAATTAATTCTAAAAAAAGAGTAAATATTAATTTTTACCCTACTTTAAGTAAGGATAAAAATTAAACAAAAATTTTAAATTTAGTTCAATAACTAATATCAATGATATTGTCAATGATGTAAGCTATTACCTTAAGGACGGAAAAAACAAAAAATCTGAGCCGATATAAGGTTACGGCCATCACAGAATAGGACTTACCGTCAGTTCCTATAATACTCGAAAGAAAAGAGCACGATGAGCATGATCGTTAGCGTTTATATTTAAAAATAACTAAAATGTATTATAGCACTAAGGGCTCCATGTTTTTGATGATAATTGTGCTATATAATTCCTCTTATATCTACCCGAAATTGGAGTTCTACTTGTTAATATGGCTCCAACGATGCCGTGTCCCAGGCACCTTCCACCAGGATCATATATTTAAGTGTGAGGCCGACGGAATCGCAACTGTGGAAAAAATAACCAATAAACTTGACTTTATTCCGAAGATTTTATTTAATTTACTCAATTTTCTGTATCTAACGCTTCCTTAATTACTCAGTCGCGTTATTTTAATTAGAGCATTCGAGAAGACCGCGAATGTACGTTTTTTTTAGATTAAAGGGTTTGGAATGATCTCTTTGTTAGTTTAAAATGTATCTCAAGAGTTTAAAGTGTTGACAAAACGCGTTGATGCACCATCAAAATTCCTCGATTCTCCAATTATGAACGAAAATCAAAAAAATAACCTTAAGCATGAACAAGGATCTCATTAAAAGGCTTTTAGGCACATTTCTCGTGAGTTATATATTGCTATAACGACAGTATTAAATGCCCTTTTTAGCAGTACACGGGCTTGAACAGAAAAGTATCACGAACTCAGTTTAGCTATGTAAAATGTGGATATATTTTGGGTTTCGGTATCCGGAGGTCCAATGCCCTTCCCCTATGATTCTCTCCTAAAATGATTTTGAATTATATGTTCTTTACACATTTTGATTACTTCTTATTAGTTAACTTACTAATTTAGCACAAAATAAATATAACAAATATACTAAGCCAATAGGACTTAGTTATTTTGTATAAAATATAGATACGTATTATTTAAAAAATATTGTTAAAGAAATGATTTTTATAATCAATATGTACATCTAGATGAATCGCGGTTTAGAGGGCTTAGGGTTTGTCCATCCACAGCACTAGACATGGTCCTTGACCAATATACGACTTAAAGCATCTATCAACTTGAGTTGCGACGGATAAATTGTTACTTTTAAATCTGCAGAGTTATAAAGCGCGAAGTCTTGTAGATTTTGCTATGCCAGATTAACATAATCACATAAAAAGTATGTTGTGTAGGTGCAAGCAAAACTATGTGAAGATACGAGGCATTGATTGCGTGGCAAATTGCCATGACAGTGGAGCACAATCGACATTACTCAGAAATTACGTTTAACACGTTATCACGAAGAAAAAAAAGCATCTCTGAACAACGCCCTGCTTCTTTCGGATTGTTAATTAATTGGTGTTATTGGAATTACAAGGCATGAGAAACTACTCGCGTTATTATTAACGCTATTGTTAGGAACGTGTCGAAAGCTATTTAAGTTAGACGCTATAACGTTATTTACACTCTGTGCGGCCGTTGATGTAACAGATAGCAATAATGGTGAATTATATATTGTGACTATTAAATATCAAACGGCATTATATGTATTTAGCTAACCGGTCCCGTTGTATCACGTTTGATGTAACATTTTCTTCGATTATGCCGCCGGTCAGATTCCTTGTCATATTCTATTGATGTTTTCACTTTTAACTTATGATGACAGTCTTACCTTCAATCACATTTAAGATCTTATTCTCTCTGCTGTGGAAATTGGAAGTGGGAAGTGATTGTTCTTTTCATGTATTAGAATTGAAAAAAAAATGCGGGGTGTTTTTTCACTTCTAAATTACTAGATCTTGTTCATAGCTGGCATCGCTCACGTGAGTTTCAATACGACAATGAATATTATTATTGTTTAAATTACTGCGACTTAAACAATTTTGAAGTAGTGCCATCAAAGGATGTGATCTTAATTTTCACACGGGAAGGTCATTGACCTCTGCATCAAAACACTTCCGCCGTTAAACGCCTGAGTGATATAATTATAAAATCACACACACACCCACCGCTCACACGTAACCGCCGTGACGTGACATCGCCTCGCTTATTATTCGCCTGCATTAACCACTTAAACACTAGGTAGAGGCCACACACAATTGTTTTTTTTTCTGTTTCTTTTTTTAGTATAAGGACGTCAAGGTTCTTTTGACTTGTAATTTGAATACTGGCCTGATACATATATTTTTTATGGATGGTGGCAAACGATCAAGCAGTGTACTCATAACCATGTGACACAAAAAAAAAACATTATGGATAAAAGTATAATAGAATAGGAAAAATCGAGAAGACAGGTATGGGGATGAACCCTCAGAAAACCGCACTAATTAAAGGATAAGCAGAATTATAATACTACGATATTTTGTGAAGTTTGAATTCGTTTCATACATGGCTTAGCTATTTACCATTACTGAAGACATCGTTTGGGAATTGCATTAGGTCTACAGTAACTAATAAATTACGATCTTATTAATTAAAATTTAAGAGATTTTATAATTTAATTATTTTATTTCAAATTTAAACTTATATACAAGAGAATAGAATAAAAATGAATGTCGAATAGGCAGTAGACAATAATTGAATGCCCCATTCGAAGCCAACATTTTCTGACCATCTGTTTTGTAATTCGTTCCATAAACCAGTTAGAATATTGGCACTGTAAATAGCACTTTCTGTTTCTAGTAGAGTAATTACATTGATTAAATCAAAGTATTTACCTCCACTACCTATGAATGTTAGGGTTTATTTTTTTATTTATATGAAGGGAAATTTGATGCTGCTACAATTGCTGTACACAATTACTAAAAGATTTTTCTTCTCCCTGCTCGAGATATTCTGAATCTAAATTTAACCGCAAGTCAACTTTACAACTATACAAATCCTATAAGACAGGAACAACAAAGCATTTGCTATAACGATAAGATCAGACGGGAGTCGCGCCGCTGATCCCGGAATCAATATTGGGGATCAAACGCTCGGACTTTGTCGGTAACATTCATAGAGATAATAGAACTCCGTGTAAGAATAATTGGAAATGAATTTTAGATAAGAACATTGCTTTCTAAATGGTGAGTCTCACATCAAGACTACGTTATAAGTAAAAAAAAATATATGAAGTAAATGACTTTTCTTATACATTTTTTGTATGCGATGTTATCTCTGATGACAGAAACTACAGGGAGTATATAAGTATACACACATCCTGACCTATACAACAAAACGAAAATTTATATCTCAAAGTACTTCAATGAAGGGCATCGACCCGAGTGCAAGTCATGCCGCAATTAAAAGACCTAATCAGATAACGCAACAATTAATTCTAAGGCGGAAAACGAAGTTTGCCGGGTCAAGTAATTTATTAATAATATATAAAATTTATTATTAATGATCTACCAGGAATGATGTTACATTAGGACACCATTATCGTACCCTTATTACACTAGTAAAATAGCAAAATGAAAAGCCTGGTATCCAACGTACAACCTCGCGGTATGGGTTTGTAATCATAAATTGGATACGAAGTTAGAGTGTCGCCACACAAATACGCATATTTTATTAAAAAAAAATGTGTAACAACTCTAGAATGATCCGATATCGGTGGAACCCCTATAAGAAAAGCGTCCATCTCAGGAGATAAATATGTAATCTTAATATAATTGAGCGGGCGAACGGACGTCGACAAACAACCCCCGCTCATTCGCAGCCCTTATTGACTCTTGCGCCCCGATGCCTCGGACATTGGTGGAACGAATGGGTCGGCGTCTGTGATGGAATGCCCTACGCGTGCAACAGACGGCGCGAACCGATCACTCTATTTTCTAATTGCCGTGGTCATGTCACCATGTGATTTCGGTTAAGCTGTACTTTTGTTAGCTTTTAATAGTACATCTAAATTACATATTAAACTATTTCTCCACTAAACATTTACATTACCTTATCAATATACAACATCTGGTGCAGAATAAAACAATATAACAGTATTTTTAAACTTTCGTGGTTTTTACTAACATAAAGTTCCGTAAGAACCGGGGTTCTTACCGGGTCATGGGTTAACTTTGTTGTGAACCCGTGACCA
This sequence comes from Papilio slateri, assembly GCA_018246275.1. Lineage (NCBI taxonomy): Eukaryota > Metazoa > Arthropoda > Insecta > Lepidoptera > Papilionidae > Papilio > Papilio slateri. The sequence continues at coordinate 8,366 of DWTW01001379.1, forward strand.
TGACGCATGCAACTACGTCGAAATATCGGGAGCTCAAAAAGCCCAATCGTGGTAAGAACCCCGTTTCTTATGAACTTTATGTTAATATAACAGTAGTCATATATGCAATATCCTTATAATCCACGTAAGGAATGATCTTTATAACCGTTATGAGCCCTGCTCACTAGGATGCCATGGCGACGTCGCCATGATGTCCGCGAGCAAGGCAAAGCTCTGAGGGCGAGATAAATAAACGTTACTAAGTCATGGCTTAGCCAAAGCAAATGCTTAGAGACGTTCTTAGCATGAGATTCACGTAAATAGATAGTACTTTAGCAATTACTTTCGCAAATAGTCAATATAATGCTTAGAAAATACTTAGTTTAGCGTTAGTATTGATTTTTGAGGACTTAGCCCTTGATAATTACGCTAAATTTGACGGCTCGGCTTAACCTTAATGTTTTGTTATCAGCTGTCAGTGTGAATTTAATGCATTTATGTTTTATTGTGGAGTAAAATACTTATCAAATATAAAGTATTATTATTTATATGGCTAATTTCCCTTTCCAATTTAATATAGAATTAAGTTTGACAAGAAAAATAGGCAAATTCAGTTATTTATGAATTAAAAGTAACCTGATTAATTGTGAACGCTTTCGAATCCCCACAGAAAAATAGAACTTTGGCTTAGCACGTGCTAACGTTTATTTATGCTGGTAAAGGGTACTTTACTAAGGCAAGCCAAAGTTGTACTTCAAGAAGTAAATACTTTTGACTAACGCTTAGCAACGACTATTTATCTCGCCCTAAACCTCACTAATATTTCTAGCATTTCATATATATAAACAAATCCAACTACTATAACACTTAATTGTCCAAACAAAAAAAGTTAATTAAACTATATCATAGGTATAACGCGTAATCATTGAATTCTTTAGTTTTCAGTAATTTTCTTCTGCAGTATTTATAGAACCAATATGCAATGTGAGGAAATATTCATTACAAGACAAAGTATACAAACGTAGACTAAAAAAAAACATTATTCGAGCGATTTCGCTTCGCACATTAATCTTAGCGCAGCGTAAATCGCCTCATAAAATATTTGGTTCCCGAGGAAACTTGAACTATAACCTTTTATAGAATATCCCCCGCACGTCTGGTATAAGTAAAGGTTGAGGGGGAATGACGTGTCAAGTTATATTGGTCGCTCGAATGGCGGACGGTCAATGTTCAATTGATATTAAGGACATTACAACACCTGGTCACAGTTTCCAGTGTTATGTTTGGATTACATGCTCGATACACTCATTTATAATTTTTAAATACGATGACATTTTTAATCATTTCAAGTAACTCACCCCTTTCTTCTTTCCATTTTGTCCTCCTTCTCTCTTTTTTTAACCGACTTCAAAAAGGAGGAGGTTATCATTTTTTACTGGTAATCTATAACTCATCTAAAACATCTCAACCTAAATAATAACTCTTATGATGGACAGCTTTAGTCACTTAAAGTGAACCGCTTGCTCGTTTGCTATAATCAAAGTTATTACAATGATCTTCAAAAATATAAAAAATATCTACAGTATCTATTCAAATCAATACTCTTTTGTTACTTCCCCTATTATCTGACCATATTATAAAAACGTTGACGTACAAATGGGACCTAATCCATGAAAAAGTTCCTTCCTACCCTAGACTATACAAAACAATAATTAATTTAAAAAAGCAATAAGCCTGACTGACTGTACCCTTATGACACTCCACATCATTTAATCTACAGGTCACAATGGAGCGGATATGCATTCTCCGTACATATACCCGAAAACATTACCTTCCTGTCTAGCCAAAAGAAATAGTTATTACATAGATCTAATAAATTATCATCGTATAATTAAAATTATGCGCAATAAACAGGACAAGGATATTAAACCTTGTCTTGTTTTTTATAATTATTTACCAGGAATTGTTGAATATAATTTCGGACCAGGTCTGTAAAACTTTTCCCGATATTCAAACAAAAACAAAAGGTCGTTCCTACAGAGTGGTATGTAAACCAAGGCTAGGAACGATTAAAGTGAAACCTGCAATAACGGCGTGTTAACATCTCCATTGGCAGCTGATGCCGACACGATCCGCAACACATAGTATATAACTTTTTGTGTCACCACCAGCTCGAATTAATTAATTACCGGTTAATATTTCATATGAACGTACTTCGTAATTTAAAACAATAGATCCATTGACAATAAGGCATGTGAATTAAAAATTTCAAACAAACAAAACTTAAGCCTCAATCGTGATAACAGAGAACCTAACACGATATTTGTACAGAACTTATCCGATTTTTTTTTGAAAAACAAAAAATATTTTGCTTTGGTAATTTTACCGCAAGTAAAGATGAAATAAAAAGTGGTAAAATAGATAACAAAATAATAATTGTAACCAGTCATATAACATTATCAATAGGACCTACAAAAGTCGGTTCAGGCGTATCCATTAGATGCATGTTTAATCAACTCACCCCATTTAAGAAAACAAAGCGAGAAGTTTCCGTGACTTGAGGCAATAAAGGCGGAGTGATACTGAACTGTCGCAGTAATGGCTTTCCGATTGCGACCCGACACTGTTGGGGCGTCAGACCCGGACAACTGCGGGACCTTAAAATATTGCCAACATTTAAACCATTGAAGTAACAGTTAAGGGTCGAATTTTACGAGTGGGTCGGATACGTACAAGTGTCCGTAAAAACAAACACTATTTATATTATTTCGGGTACCTCAACATTGTAACGAATGAACCATACGAAATTATTCATCGGTAAGTAATTGCATAAGTTTTTCACGTGGAATGTATATCAATATTAGATTAATGTTTGTACCTAGTCATCTTAAGACATATTAAGTTTTCAGTGGTTGACACTACCGGAAAATGATTGATTGATATCACTTACTGGAATACTTTATCATTTGGTACATATAATCAGCATAAGTACACCGTAGAAATACAAACAAGAAGGAAAGAGTAAAATACCTCTAGTTTACGTTCTCAGTTTCGTCTGATGAGTGAGGTTCTGAAAGTTTTATCCTATTTTCTTTATACTATTATAGAGAAAAGATTGTTTGTTCCGGATCAACTCAAAAACTACTTCACCGATTTTAAGAATTTTTTCACCGAAAACTCTCCTATCAGCGACTAACCTTGGCTGTATAATATTTTTTTTGTTCATCTGTCTGCAAGCTCGAGCGAAGCTGAGACATCCGCTTGTTTCGAATAATAGAGGTAACGGTGGATACTCAGTTAAATCTCTATCCGCAGAAGCTCGTGTCAGAATCAGTTACTTGTGACTTGGGTTGACCTGTTTATCGTTAAGCCAATTGCCCAAATATGATATACTGATGACATATGCTATTCTCTCTGTTGTAGTTTTACCAGACTAAAGCACTAGATGCAACCGTGTTTACAATACCTTTAATTACCGGTACGTGTGCAACATTTGATAACCACCTAGCTTGTTTGCGGACGAAACATCAACGAATAATGATCACACCGTTATTGTTATAATAACGCAGGCTACAATGTAATGTTAAGGAAATGGAAAAAGTTTTTTAATAAATGATCACATAAACGAGACATTTAGTCGGCCTTTAAAAAAATGAACACAACAGTATCACAACATAAAAATTGTCAAAAATGACGGAGCGGGTCGCGTGAGCCGGCGGGGTCTCGTGTAATGAGCTTGTGATTGTCTACGGCCATTTTTCCTACGGGGGCGGGCTCGTTTGAGATTTATTTTCCGAAAAAAAAATGACAGCCATCATTCAACGAAGGGAAAGTTGGTAAGTGAAAAATGAGTCCGTTGAAACATTCGTGTGCGCGAGGCGAGGGGCTAATGAGCCGTGCGGCTGTGTTGCCACTAACTCAGACGACAACGCATCGACCACTGCGGGTAATGTCTGACAATGTGCACGTAACAACCTCGTGATAAACACCATTGATTAATTATAGATCTGAGATGTTTTTTAACCTTAAATAATAGGGAAGTGGATAAGAAAAAGAAAAAGTACGTTATGGGAGGGGAACGGGATCTGGGCAACTCACTCGTCAGACAAAAGTTCTAAGTATACGATACCTCTCACTCATGATATGTCTTCTGTAAAGTCTTGCCACTTCCCAGTCGAGTCCGCCCATTCACGCAGCTGCGGCCGCTGCGGCGCTCTACCACTGTTAAAAACCTAAGCACAGAAAAAATAATTTCGATCTAGAAAACATTACAAGAATATTCTTCTTATTTGCTCATCTAATTTTAGGTAACAAATAAATATTCTGACCAATCATTTACATATGATATTTCCAAAAACGAAACATTTTTAACCGACTTCAAAAAGGAGGTGGTCGAAGAGGACTCATAC